>VMBQ01005806.1:36717-58000 GCA_007657795.1 Dreissena rostriformis
GTCTTAAATAATCACTTTAACATATTTTAAAGTTTTTAAAACGAATTCAAGGCAACAGATAATTTAATTATGCAATATTTTCTATTTTCTTCACTGGATCAGGTTAACTTTTGTATTTAAAGGTTAAAAACTAAAAAAAAAAAAAAAAAATTTTTTTTTTTTTTTTTTTTTTTTTTTTTTTTTACCTTAAATTGGAAAAAAATTTGGACAGCGATTGGGAAATTTGTAGTTTTTTCGTAATTGGGAAAGTGCCGTTTACCGGTACTTTATAAAGAAGGAAAAAAATCGCTGAAACTGCACCTGTATGCACATTAAACAATTTTCAATCGGTTACAATACCTATTGTTATCGAAAAAGTATGGTTAACACCATTTTATCTTGTCTTTCAATCCGCGAGAACAAAATCTAAACAGAAAAATTCTATTTTGACTCAGCTGGGAAACCTTTTGATGACATCGGAAATTTTGTTAACACAAAATACGATTGGTCGGTTTTCATCAATTTCTCACTCACCTGTTTACAGATATCCTCGGGAAATTCCGCCCAACCAATAAAAAGACCCGTAGCAAACGCATGCAATCACATTGCTTTATTGAATGACGTCAGAGGATTCCCAACTTCCTTCAAAAATTAAACCTATTGGTTGTTTATTTACAAATCAAAGTGAAAAACACTTTTGATAGTGTGAATGACTATAAAATGTATTGTTATCGATTCATTCATGTTAATTGAACGGGAAATAACCGTTTAAATCACGAACAGTCATGTAATCTTTGTGTTTCTGCCGTTTGAAACGATCAGAAATTGAAGCTAATTTGGACAAAGTTGTGTCCGACCTCAAATTGTACCGTGAGTGTCAACATCTGAGGGCTGGTATCGAAATACTGCTGGATCAACCGGTGTGTAGTTGATTCGTTGAATTTTTTCGAGTTACATGGTTTACAGTAATGTTGGTCTAGTTTTACGGTAAACGAAGTTGAACTTCTTGGGTCCGTCTTATCAAAGATCGTACGACAATGTTAACTTACGATAAAATTGTGTACTTTTAAAATATAAGTGATTATGACCTGTATCTTTCAAATATAAAGAATATTTGACAGCTACTTTGGAAATAAATGGAAATTTTCAACATTTTTTTTTTATAAATGTGACGGTTACATATTTCTGGCGCGTAGAAAATTGCATCATTAGGTGAGAATGTTGTACGATGTTTGATAAAACGGGCCCCTTGTCTCTATAAAAGCATATATATATATATAAATATATATAGGCTTCCCTCCTGTGTGTTTACGTAACGTAACGTAACGTATTACACCATCCTTTATAATTATGCTATCGGTAAAATACTTACAAATCTGGGGTCGTCTCCGATGGGTAGAGTAACTTTCCGTCGGCCGATCAAAACAATTCTTTTAAAATCTTCGTGAAATAATTTCTTCACAAGAGCTTTTCCAGTAGCACCAGTATATCCAACAACAAATACAGACGACATTTTACTCACAGAAATGTCTTGCACGTTAATTCAGTTCCACATTATATTCATAATACCTTAATTGTGGTTTAACAGCCCACTGTATATATACCTGTGTTCTGTTTAAAACGAGACCAGCTATATTGGGTACTCAGTGACCGTGATATGCGCCAGATAAGCGACGTAAAAATAGAACGACCATTGATCTCTATTTATTAAAGAGTAGATCTATGTAAACGGTCTATTAACAAATACCGTCTCATAAATACCGGCCACCAAATCAGGTTTAGAAACATATTTGAGCCTCGCTCTGTGAAAAGCGGATTAAATGCATGTGCGTAAAGTATCGTCCCAGATTAGCCTGTTCAGTCCGCACATCGTAATCAGGGACGACACTTTCCGCATATACTGGATTTTTGCTAAGAAGATACTTTCTTAAAATGAAAAAAACTCATAAAATCGGTAATTGTCGTCCCTGAGTAGCCTGTTCGGACTTTACGCACATGCATTAAATTCCCTTTTCACAGAACGCGACTAATTTCTAGTTAAAAGGAAATAACAGTTAAAGAAAAAAGTAGCTTGTTAAACCTCAATAAGTTACTAGCGCCAATAGTTATTAATCCACACGCACTGCTCGTATGGGCATGTATAATAATAATACGATAGGCCTATCTAAAAAATATAATTGTTTATGGTACAAAATCATTGATGCTTCCACAAGGCTATCGGTGACGTCATGACGTTGTCGGTTTCGACCCCAAAACATTTTCGCAAAATAGAAATGCTGCCCGTAGCTACAGAACGACACAGGTAATAAATGTGCATTTCACATTAGTGTGTTTGTTAAAACAGAAAGAAAACTATTGTGCACGCATATAAGGTTTGAATTTTATTTAAATAAATTTATATTCTAACAACAAACACTAATTTGAGGCGTCATTGAGCGAGCATGCTGTACTTGAACGCTTTCCTCAGGTAACCGCGTGTGGATGAAAGCGTCCATATACAGCATGCTCGCTTAATGACGCCTCAACCTATGGGATACCAAAAGGGTCGAAACTCGAGCAGCATTTTTTTCTGCTGCAGCAGAAGTTAAAGTTTCGACCCCTTTCTAAAACTAAATGCTGCTCGAGCAGAATTTAAATGCTGCTCGAGCAGCTTTTTTACTGCTGTAGCAGAAGTTGAAGTTTCGACCCCTTTGGTATCCCATATCATCCAGTTTAGGTGTGAAAGGCTATTGGTAGGGATATCCGACTTTCCTTATTGTTTTACAAATTGTCTTTCGTTGTTAGAAAGAGATATCTCACGTATCGAGGCTGATTTGACATTTGTTGACGAATGGAAAGGATTAATACATGTATCGTAATTTTATTAAATTCATAATACGCGTTGGAATATGAATGGAAGAGGTAACGAATATATTCATGACGGTGTAGAATGTGTTTGACCACATATAACCTAAATGTCTGCAGGGGTAGACTGCCGGGAGTGTCTCCACCAGTGGAGCGCGCCAGAGAGAACTTTGACCCCGGGGCCGAATACCAAATACCTGGAAACACTCCATACATCAGGTAGACATCCTGGGTACCTTGACCAATTGATGGCTCTCAATTTATACAGTTGTAATACTACCTTAGCTATTGTGATTATTATTATTTTGCATGTTTTGTTTATGTCGTGTCTACGAATGACGTACCTATAGGTAAAGGCATATAGTTCTCATGGTGAGCTTTATGGATATCATGTTGTCCGGTTAGCGACATATGGAGTTAAGGCCCACTTGTCTAACATTTTGTTATTAAAAGAATAGCAATAACATTTAACAAAACTATTGCCACTACTTTGCATATCTTTTGCCGTTTATAATAGTTTTACATTATAATGGCAGTAATATTTTATATATGTGTGACATATTCCTTATTTTTTTGTGAAAATCATATATTTTGCCACATAGATTTGCATTTCCTTTATTACTTATCACCTTCTTCGTCATGTATCCCACATTTAAAGCACTGTCCATGTACCCAATATTAAAACCACTATCTGTGTGTGCCACATTAAAACAAATAACCACGTATCCAATATTTAAACCACTGTTTATTTTACCCACATTAAAACCACTGTCTATTCATTACATTGTTAAACTGTTGTCTATGTATAGCCATTGTAATAGCACTCTGTAAGTATCGCCATAGTAAAACTACTGTTTGTGTATCCCCATGGCAAAACTTCTATCTATGTATCCCCCATTAAAATTACCTTGTATGTGTCCCCATAGTAAAAAACTGACCATGTGTCCCATTAGTAAAACGACTGTCTATGTTTACCCCATGGTAAAATAATTCCCTTTGTATCCCTACTGTAAAAATACTGTCTACGTATTACCATAGTAAAACCAATTTATATGTATACCCATTGTAAAACTAATCTCTATGAACCCTTGTTAGAAAACCTACCGTATTTTATCTCCATTTTAAAACTACTCTATTTGTATCATCACAGTAAAACACCTCTCTATGTATATACCCCATATTAAAACAAATGCATATTTATTAAAAAAAATAAAAATGCAAATGCATTATATCACAGCAGAGACACATTTATAACAGAAATTCAGTAACCAATGAAAGCAATGATTGCCTCGCTGTGCGATTTTATTTTGTACAAGAAAATATAATATAAAAATTAATGAATCAGTAATACAAATGTTTCCGTAGCAATTTGCGCATATACGCAGCAAACACGTCTGGTTAAAACAGTGTAATCGTTATGACTAGATTAAATGAATTAGACTTACGTGGACCTTCCACTGTTTAAAGTTAAACAAGACTAGTGTGCAAAGGATGAAATGTCTACGGCAATTCAGTGACTTTGTAACTATAACGGTATACGCTTGTACAATATATCTGACTTAAAGCTTCTGTTGTCAATATGCATGTCGTGATTTTTTACTATTCGTACTGAACTATGTTGGTACAAAATGTCTTTTCCTGTATGATATATGTTGTTCTTTTTTTCTGCTACAATTGATTTGTTTGTTGTAGATCTAAGCCATAATGTATAGATTGTGTCCCTTGATGCTCATTATGACGTCATTTGTCGCATCAATTTCAGGTAACTTCGCATGCTGCTGCCACTTGTGTATAACAGATGGACCGTTCTGTTAGCTTTTTGCTTATTCGGACAATCTTCGCCTTTTACCTGTTGATAAAAATATGCACAAAATCATGGATATGGAATCGATGATGGTCCCTGGAAACATCTGCTACGGATGCATAAACGTTGTTTTCTAATTACATAAATTAGTTACGTTCGGGTATTCAATTGCGCGTTATTGAATTAAATTCAGATTGGCATTTGTATCAAAAGTTATGAACACATTTACACAGGACCTTTCTTTTACTTAAATGTTATATTAATGAACCTTACCACAGGGTGCAAACCTGCGCAAATGCTGGAACAAAGACAGTCCGAAACGCTCACTAAGGGTCTCAAAATCAGATCTGGTCAATGAATTGACGTCATATCCGGTCCGAAACAACAATTTATCCAGGAGCACGTCACGTGACTCCGCGTCTATATTTAGATCCTCCACGGCACACTGCAGCCAATCGGAGATCTCGGTGGAGGACCACTGCGTGACGTCAAGGATTCTCCACATTGGCGGCGTGGTTGGCTGTCTCTTGTTGAGTAGCGCTTGTGATAGCGAAACAATCCGTGCTCTATACACGCTCGCACGCTCTACGGAAACAAGAGATTTGAATATTCGATGTATTCATAAAGAATAAAGAATTCAACAATGCGTGAAATGTAATGCATGAAATGTTGGTGGTGTTGATGATGATGATGATTAGGATGATGATGATGACGAGGAGAAGGAGGAGGCGAATGGTGGTGGTGGTGGTGATGATGATGATGATGAGGAGGAGGAGAAGGAGGAGGAGGAGGAGGAGAAAGAGGAGGATTATAATGATGGTGATGATGATGAAAATAATAAGCATAGTTTTGAATGAGTCGCGACACATGGATTTCGTTGTTTAGTACGATTTGCATTATTAAAACATGGTATTAAGGGATGCAAATCAGATAAATGAACACAATGTTTCGTGAGATTATTTTAATATAAAATTTAATAAGTAGACAATTGCTTTGTTTAAATATAGAAAATTTCAATTAAAGCCTTCTAACAACATTTTGTACGCGCATTCGAATATTTAAACTTAGAGTAGCTATACATTTCTATTATACGATTGGTAAACGTCGAAAGGTTGCAATTGTACATTTTCCATATACATGTAATAGAATTATAATATGGTTCCAAAAATTGTATATGTACCTTCATATCCCGGCGAGATGTCCAATATCTGTTGTAATGCTGTGAACACGATCTCGCCCAGATGACCGAACTGGTTTCGATATTCCGTACGACTCAGTGAAAGTAATTCTGCTCCGGTGAAGCCCTGTATTAAGTCTAGTACTCTCCCTTGAAGCTCTGGAGGTAACGCGTATTTTTCGGCTACAAAAGTCACCCAGTCCCGTACATGCTCGGGCCTCCAGTTTTCCGGATGCGTTTCGCTCCATCCAGCTCGGATCGTGTGTCCTTGGTAACATATTAGAATGATATTTAAAGTTAAAACGTTTATGTTTTTTGAACACAAGGCAGCCATGTCAATTTTATTTTCAATAATTATAAAAGGAAATTAAGAAATTACAATGTTTCGTTCGTTTTTGTGCGTTGTAAACCATGTTTAATCATCATATTCGTATTAATACATACTTCTTAATGCTCATTGTCATTTTGAAACCGCCTTTTAGATCTCATTTAGTACATTGTTTAACAATAAACGGTACTACGTGTACCCTTTACTTACTTTTTAAAAATATATGTGTGTATATGGAAGTATTGTGATTAGATTAAACAATATTTATTAAATCAAATATGCATGCAATCATAAAAAACAACCATACGAAATAAATTTGACAAAGTTTCGCATGTCATACATCAATACGACTTTATGCATTATTAACAAATACAAAATGAGTAAATTGTGAGTAAAATGTTTTAATTAGCATTCATGGCAGCTAATTAGTACATTGTGACTATGGACTACTTTTATACATATAAGCCGCGCTCTGGGAAAACCGGGCTTAATGATTAGCCTGTGCATTCCGGATGACGGACGAAACGTTCCGCCTAAACTGGATTTTCGTTAAAAAGAGACTGCCTTTAAACAAAAATAATCCATAAAAGAGGAAAGTATCGTCCCTGATTAGCTCGGCGGACTGCATGGCTAATATTGGGAAAAAAAACTTAACGCAGATGCATTAAGCCCGGGTTTCCCAGAGCGCGGTTCGTATGAATTATTATATTACATTTAGGAGACATAAATACATAAATATTTTACGACTATACCGGCATTAATTATCATTCAAATGAATACGAGATACTACGCTAATTACTTAATTACTAAAACCGAGATTTCACACAAAACAAACTGAAAGCGATAGATTTTAAAACTTTAAACGTACCTTCGGCCAGGATGTTTAAACCTCCACTTTTTACTATAAAAATCAACATGAACTGTTAATACACATTGGTTTAATGCTAAATAATGACAGCGTCTTCTGTGTTTTTTTGTTTTTCTAGGGAAATCATATAATTTGGGGAAAATTGATTCATTCATATTTTGCATGTTTCTCGTATTGGTTTTCTAATCGACCAATGACGAGCAAACTGTTACTCGAATGGTTAGAAAAACAAGCAAGCAGGAAGTGATGTACAATGAGCATTACGTTTAAAAAAATCCCCTTTCAACAAATGTGATTTATCTTATTTAAAGCAACCTGCCTATGCACGAAAAAGGGACCCAGAATTAAGTTGTTCATGTCACAAAAGCAGTTGTAGAAGGAAGTCTTACCGTGACCATTTTGTGTCATAGAACAACTACAAATACATGAATTATACATTATACCGGTATATGTGTCGTGTTCTGAGAAAAGTGGGCATAATGCTTGTGCGTAAATTGTCATCCCAGATTAGCCTGTGCAGTCCGCACAGGCTACTCAGGGACGACAATTTCCGCTTTTATGGAATTTTTCGTTTAAATGATGTCTCTTCTTAGCGAAAATCCAGTTTAGGCGGAAAGTGTCGCTGATTAGCCTGTGCGGACTGTACAGGCTCATCTGGGACGACATTTTACGCACATGCTTTATGCCCAGTTTTTGTCAGAACACGACACATATAATCAAGTTAAATAACAATCTTGACTAACACATGAAATGTATATTGGACATAACCGATAATTATAAATTAAAAAGGGTAAAAGTATGAAGCGTTTGAAATGTTTAATTTTAAAAAGCGCATGCACGTCCCAACGGTGGCCCGATGCGTTCCTTTAAACATGAGTAAATGAGAATTACATATGAGCCTCGCTCTGTGAAAAGGGGGTTAAATGCGTGTGCGTAAAGTGTCGTCCCAGATTAGCCTGTGTAGTGCGCACAGACTTATCAGGGACGACTCTTTCCGCTGCTATGATATCTTTCGTTTAAAGAAAGTCTTTTCCAGTTTAAGCGGAAAGTGTCGTCTATGATTAGCCTGTGCGGACTGTACATGCTAATCTGGGACGACACTTAACGCACGAGCATCAAACCCCCTTTTCACACAGCGAGGCTCGTATATAAAACTCGTTGTAAGTGTTTTCCAAAACGTAGATGCCGTTGATCGCATTTTGGGAGTCGAGTTCATAACAATTGGTATCAATTAAATCAAATACGCTTTATTGATGCAATCCTACGTCACAAATTTATGAACCTCCTTACTCCAATCTTCTAATCGACTTGAAAACGTAATTGCTGTTTACTTGTTTTGTTTTTAGAAAAACGAGTTTAAAATATTGATTGTCTATTCAAAAATATGTTTGATAACAATAATGATTGTGCATACATTCTAAAATAGTTGACATGTAAGCATGAAACAACTATATAATTCAGTTTTAAAAAAGCAGATGCAGCTGGGAAATGTGAGTGAAATGTCAAATTAAAAGACATGGCTAGGAAACTCGTTGATCAGTTAGAACTTACACCAGCAATTGTACAAAAGTTCAAAGTATTATTTCGTTCAATGCAAGTAACCTTATTTGTGGAACCATTTATTTATTGAAACGTCATTTTCTTTTCGCTTACTATGTTACTTTAATAATTGTACACCGGAAATCCACTTAAAGTTTTGAGTAACAAGCGACGCAACAAAACGATTGGCTACACGTTGTACAAATTAATTAATCTATTTATTTCAAGGTCTTATTATTCGTTGAGGTAACGCGTTGAACTTCCTGTTTCTATTAATAGGATGTGGGGATTTCCATTTTTCTCAAATACATTTATATAAAATTACACATGTGTTTAAAAAAAAACAGAAAGGCCTAGTAGATTTAAAAACACGTCAATAAAGGATGTTTAAAGTAAAGTGTACTGCAAGTTTAGAACATTAGTAGGTAATACATGTTGACAAATACATACTTAATAAAAGCGCTGAATGCAATAAAAATCAATTGCATTTGCTTTCAGTTGCTTCACATTTATGTCGCGTTCTGAGAAAACTGGGCATAGTGCATGTGCGTAAAGTGTCGTCCCAGATTAGCCTGTGCAGTCCGCACAGGCTAATCAGGGACGACACTTTCAGCTTTTATGACATTTTTCGTTTAAATGAAGTCTCTTCTTAGCAACAATCTAATTTTTGCGGAAAGTGTCGTCCCTGATAAGCCTGTGCGGATTGCACTAATCCGGCTAATCAGGTACGACACTTTCCGCCTTCACTGGATTTAGGTCAAACACGGTCTTCTTTTAAACGAAAAATACAATTAAAGCGGAAAGTGTCGTCCCTGATAAGCCTGTGCAGAGTGCACAGGCTCATCTGGGACGACACTGCAACATTTTCTTCATACTTTCTTTCAAACCGATCGTCCACTCTTTTGATATGCGTTTGAATAATGCTTTGTTTTTCAGGCTTGTCAGATTTTTTTCAACATGTATGACGAATTACGTTTTCTCCTCTGTGTTTGCTTCATTGTTTATTTTATGAATATCAGTATTGCCAATTATTTTTGTGCATTCTCGACTAATGATCCATTTTTTAAAAATCTGTTTTCCCATTATTCATTCGTAAACAACTGGCAAATAATGCATGGAAGTATATATACAGACAGATACAATGTATAATGTAAAAACATACTATATTTCATATTAGATACAAATGTTGTTTGTTGTGTTTCCGCGTAAATGTTTAATTATCTTAGAACGATACGAGTTTCAACATTAGTTTTATATTGTTGTGCAGTTTATTTTGCAAATTGTATTTCGCACAATTTAAGTATTTTAACTAATTAGCAGCTCTAATAAAGTCAAACTTCGACCGAAATATGATAGTAATTTAACCAGTCCGCAAATAATGAACAAAAATAGCTGAATAATAAGTATAATGTATTCTTAATTATTTGTCATTGTACGGACTCACACTTTTGAAAATCAATAAAACATATAGGCCTAACAGCACTCTTATCTAAGTAAGTCATGTATTGTCAATTATTTGTTTAATATTTTTGTACTGTGATGTAAAAGCTATTGATGATCAAATGTTTAAAATGTGTTATACTATGCAAGCATTGCTTGCGAACTATGTACGGTGTGAAGTGGGATGTCCTCGACCCTCACATATATTGCTTGTATTTTAATGTAAAAGCTATTGATGATCAAATGTTTAAAATTTGTTATAATATGCATACATTGCTTGCAAACTATGTAAGGTGTGGAGTGGGGTGCCCTCGACCCTCACACACCTATTTACGAGGATAATAAAATATATTGAACGTAAAAAACACTTATCTTATCATAATTGTGTAACTTAAATTTTGAAAGCTTAATAACTCATTTTATAAGAGCCTATTATAATAAGATTGATGGATCGTTGTACTGTACCACCTTATGATTTCGCACAGAAGGGTGTTTTCTTGTATGATAAAGCTCACACTTCATGTCCCACAGAAGTGATTTGATGATTCGACAACTTTCTACGTCCATAAATACAAAAGGACACGGTACGTGTTTCGAGTGTTTTATTGCATAATTTACACATGCTTTATTAATCATGACAATAAATAAACAACAAGAGTGCATATGTTATAGACGTTCAGATAAATCAGTATCACAAGCAAGATTGCAGGAAGTACAAGCGTCGCATCATGGCCAGACGTGATTCTCATCGGTGTCGCAAACTAGTGACACAGTTGCGTTGTCGTAAAATATATACAGACTGGTGTTATAAATAATAATTTGCATTTATAATTGTGTGTTTTTTTTTTATTGTTATGATTGTTTTATTTCGTTTCAACACCTGTTTGACCAATGATGCACACATATTTCCGCAAAAGTATAGTTTTATTAGCACATATATTTGATCCGAGACAGTTGCGGTCCGCTAATCGATGTACATGTATGTACACACTGATTCGTTGTTAATACATTACACAACAACGTGAGTCAATAAAATACAATGCCAAAAAGATGCATATTTAGCGGTGCTGAGTGACAGAAGGGACTGCAAATTCACCGAGCTCGTCGAGCAATAAGTATTATGCTTTTTTAACAGTATATGAATGTACAAACAGTCCTACTAATGCAATATTGCACGTTGTTGTCCGTTTCATACATCACATATTGTCGTTGTGTGCAATGGATTTCATCAAACAATAAACACATAACAATTAATGTAAGACTAGATATTTTAAACTTAACAGGTATCCTTATGNTTTTGTAAGAAATATTCTAAATATAGAAATAAATATATTAGACATCCCTAATTTTGTAAATAAATTTATCCAATTTAGAAGGATGGGAAAGTCCATTAAGCATAAATGGGTTAATTCTGTTATTTAAACTGTTCTGGCATAACATTTTCAACAAATCGTACATTATCAATAACCATCGTTGTGTGGTTCTCGGTTGTTCAGCAACTTACACGAAGAACTGTGTTACATGCTCTATGAAAAGGGGGTTTAATGCATATGCGGAAATTGCCGTCCCAGATTAGGATAATCCCAGATAAGGATTAGGATTAGGATCCCTAAACTGGATATTCGTCAAGAAGTGTCTTCCTGTAAACGAAAAAAAACTATAAAAGCGGAAAGTGTCGTCCCTGATTAGCCTGTGCGGACTGCACAGGCTAATCTGGGACGACACTTCACTCACATGCATTAAACCCCCTTTTCACAGAGCGTGGCTCATTTTCATTCTGTGAGTTCATTTCACTGTCCATGTTGTAAGTAACCGTGTCCTTTCTGTTTAATATGATGCTCCAGGTGTGACACTTATGCTCGATTTATCATGGTAAGCTCGGGTAGTACTAAAAAGTACCCCGGGTACTTAAGTATACTACGATGTACCTCGGGTACGGAATATAAACTAAAACGTACCCGGGGATACTGAAGCTAAATTGGTCGTTGTCGGCTTTTTTCAAATTAATTATGTTCATATGTATGTCAATAGTTTGTAAGCTGGCTTCTATACAATCGAAAATCATAGTCAAAAAGCATGTTGAGGCAGGTTTTGTTCAATGAGAATTTTGTTTCGTAATGTTTTAGGACATCGGATTTTGGGCGGGAATAAAACTCGGGTACAGTCTATATTGGCCGGCAGCCTGTAAGCGTCTATTCCGTACCCGGGGTACATCGTAGTATATTTAAGAGTACCCGGGGTACTTTTAAGTAGTACCCGAGCTTACAATGACCAACTGAACGTCACTAAGTGGTTTGCATTTCTTTGACTATTGACTTGCAAAGTAATAAACACGATTCGCAAAAATGTTCACTTAAATTTTGTTCTATCTGTACTCACATGATTGTTGCTTTGACGATTGGATTTATTGAGGTCTTTTATTACCATGCTACCTTTGTTTTCTCGTGAATGGTTGTGATTTGCGCTGATGTGCGCTGCAGAGAACTAGTGCTTTTTGAGACGATATTTTGCCAAGTATTTGAGTCTCACTCTGTTAAAAGGGGGTTTAATACATGTGCGTCAAGTGTCGTCACAGATTGGCCTGTGCAGTCCGCACAGGCTTATCAGGTACGACACTTTCCGCCTTCACTGGATTTTGGTCAAACACGGTCTTCTTTTAAACGAAAAATACAATAAAAGCGGAAAGTGTCGTCCCTGATTAGCCTGTGCGGAGTGCACAGGCTAATCTGGGACGACACTGCTACATTTTCTTCATACTTTCTCACAAACCGATCGTCCACTCATTTGATATGCGTTTGAATAATGCTTTGTTTTTCAGGCTTGAAAGATTTTTTTCAACATGTATGACGAATTGCGTTTTCTCCTCTGTGTTTGCTTCATGGTTTATTTTATGAATATCAGTATTGCCAATTATTTTTTTGCATTCTCGACTAATGATCCATTTTTTTAAAATCTGTTTTCCCATTATTCATTCGTAAACAACTGGCAAACAATGCATGGAAGTATATATACAGACAGATACAATGTAATGTAAAAACATACTATATTTCATATCAGATACAAATGTTGTTTGTTGTGTTTCCGCGTAAATGTTTAATTATCTTAGAACGATACGAGTTTCAACATTAGTTTTATATTGTTGTGCAGTTAATATTGCAAATTGNCAAGCGTCGCATCATGGCCAGACGTGATTCTCATCGGTGTCGCAAACTAGTGACACAGTTGCGTTGTCGTAAAATATATACAGACTGGTGTTATAAATTATAATTTGCATTTATAATTGTGTGTTTTTTTTATTGTTATGATTGTTTTATTTCGTTTCAACACCTGTTTGACCAATGATGCACACATATTTCCGCAAAAGTATAGTTTTATTAGCACATATATTTGATCCGAGACAGTTGCGGTCCGCTAATCGATGTACATGTATGTACACACTGATTCGTTGTTAATACATTACACAACAACGTGAGTCAATAAAATACAATGCCAAAAAGATGCATATTTAGCGGTGCTGAGTGACAGAAGGGACTGCAAATTCACCGAGCTCGTCGAGCAATAAGTATTATGCTTTTTTAACAGTATATGAATGTACAAACAGTCCTACTAATGCAATATTGCACGTTGTTGTCCGTTTCATACATCACATATTGTCGTTGTGTGCAATGGATTTCATCAAACAATAAACACATAACAATTAATGTAAGACTAGATATTTTAAACTTAACAGGTATCCTTATGACAAGTTAAGCTCCGCCCCCAAAAAAACAAAAAAAACATAACACTAATGTTGTGAGAAATGGTCGTTTTCTAAAAAGGCTTCGTGTGAATGAGGATGTTGCGCAGTAAATGTAGACACTGACGCCATGGATGGCATTGAGAAGCGGTTGTCAGAGTAACCGTTGCTAGGGACAACGTCCAACATGTACGCGTTTGACTTCCGTAGATTCATGCGGTCCAGCGTCATTCGGGAAAACTTGTACACGAGTCGTCTCCCCTCCACGCGCTCAAGTATACCGCGCTTGTAGTAATGTCTGAAAAGAAGAGAAATATATTAAATTACATGTTTTTCACCAACACGTATTTTATTTTATTACTTTTGTTTTGATTTGAAGATCACTGTCCGGTCACCATATAGTTTTAACATGTAATCGACAAATAGTTTTGTGTTCATATACATGCGTGAGTATTTGGATGTCGGATTCATGGTGAATATTGCCTACGGGGGTTTTCGGTTATATATCAAGAACACCTTAAGTGTGCGAGTGTAAACGTGTAAAATACTTAACATTTAAACAAAACTGATGATTGATTTAACCTCATCGACAGCGTTAAATTTCATCAAATTATTTTAATTAAATACACACAAACAAAGGGGAATCCCTCACCACTTCTCAACGAAGCAAACCATGATATAGATGTACTATAAAACAGAGATGATCAAACGCAATCAGTGCAACCTCACCTCATGGCTCGACTGAGCTTCTCGTAGGTCATATTTTCGTTGCTCTTGAGAGTCCCCCAGAGCTGCGCCACCGCCTCCGACTGGACGAACCGGAAGACGCCCTCCTCCGGGTTCTCCCACTTGAGGATATGCGGGTTGTACACCGGGTTGTTCAACATGTCGTAGATGAACTCCCAGAGGTGCTGACTCTTTACTGCGGGAGAGAGAGAACGGCTATAAGTATCGAACTGAATGAACAAAAACTGCGTTTTCCAAATTGAATGTATTGTGTCCCTTTTTCTTGGTATAAAGATGAGTCAGCTACTTGGTATTTAGAATGAGAATTATGAATAAGAATTGTTTTTTTGTTTTGTTTTTGTTTTGTTTTTTTATTATTATTGTCGACACATTTATTAAGTAAAACTACGCATTGCATGAAGATATATATATTTATTATACTATAGACACTGTATACTGTACTGAATTTAATAACATTTATATTTTGGTACGGATAGTATATGTATCGATAATAAACAATGAACAATATGTATTTTAAGATTTCGTTACATAACAGATCATGCGTACTTTTCTTTTCTCGCTGAGCCCTCATCTCTTCTTCGGTGGGGATGCTCTTAATGCGGGGTCGACCCGGTTTGCGGCGCGGCACGGGGCTGCTTGAGTATCTCTCCCTAACGTCGGCCTTCGAAATGGTGTTGTAGATAGAGCGTGGGGTGGTGGAATATGTGTCGTAGGCGAATGCGTAGCCCATGTGGGTGGCGGAGGGAAGGACGAAACTGTCGCTGCTCTGGGGGGTAAGGCAGCCTTGGGCTTCTGTGGGTGTTTGTGGATGGCCGGTGGTCATGTAAGTACCTGTAATATAATTTTATATTGTAATACATATACAATTTTATATATCTTAAATACATGTTTCTGTACCCAATCAGCAAAATAACAAAAACCATAAATATTATTATGCACGATTCATGAAGATTAATTGTATGATATAATTATTTTCTACTATATAAATAAGTATAAATTAATAAATTGAAATTTTGAATCGAAATCTGCATAATGTACTTACCATAGTCGAATAAGGCATCGCGAGCTTGGTGGTATTGGTGGGACGATTCGGGGCTCGTGTGTTCGGACACGCGATTGGGGCTCGCACATCCGGTACTGCAGGACAGGATGCTAGCGTTGCTCTCGACGGGACTCGCTCCCTGGTAACCGTAACCATGGGCGCGCGAGGAAACCATGTAATACTCGGATTTTGCTGATGTGGCAGGAGAAAAATTGGCTGTAAACAGTAATAGAAAAATGTTGTTCACGTAAAATAAGGAAATAAATATCAAAGTGTTATTTATTTATGCATGCAATATTTATTTATTTATTTATTTATTTATTTATTTATTTATGTATTCATTCATTTGTTTATTTATTTATATTGTTCTAATATTTATTTTGTATTCAATCAATAATGTATTCAATCATTTACTGACTAACTCACTCTTTAATTCGGTTAAACACTCACTCACTCATTCACTCACTCACTCAGTTACTTACTTACTCACTCACTCACTTACTCTCTAACTCCCTCACTCCCTCACTCACTCACTGACTCATTTTTTCATTCATTTTTGTCACTTACCACATTGTAACTGTTCCCTGAACAAGCGATGCAGAAGCGGCCCAAACGTCGGCTCGAGTAACGTGAAATCGTGCACGGTCATCTGACACAGTTGCTCGCCGGTGATCATCCGGAACGCCTCTCCCCTTAACACGGAGCAGTCGATGTCGTAGTTCTCGGCGGAGCAGTAGAGCCAATCCAGCACTTCCGTAGGGCACCAGCGCTCCGGATGCTTGAGGGTCCAATTCATGCACTCCGAATACGTTGTTTCTGTGGAAAAGCAAAATTGTTGCGGTGAATCGTTTCGTTTTTCAAGTTCCAGAAGCATTTTTATTTTATTTTATTGTTATGCGTTGACAATACGAGAGCACTGCTCGGGCGTGTTGTTAGCTTTGATATGAAACTATAATGGGTATCTTATGGCATATAAGTTGTAGTCCACTTGTTAACATTATAAATAACCCATTCAATAAATCTACATAGCTACGGTAACTTCCTTGATCTATAACTAAAGTAGATATAACCAATTATCAAGTAGCGTAAGCTGAAAATATTTCAAACTTTACTTCCGGGGAAAATATTGCTAGCGTAAAATACCTCAAGCTTACACCGACACCAAAATTAAGGTAATTATCTTCATAAACAAGTATAAGTATAAGGATACCGATTGTTTTTCTTTTGTAATTGTTTGGTGAACATTTAGGAAATAAAAAAGTTGATTCCATATTTTTTCTTAAACTTACCACAAGAACTTTCGTCAAAGAACGCCGGTCCCCGGTACTGATCCATTTGATTACTTGCTATGGTCACGTGGTGTTTCATATCCGGAAGCTGAATCAGGTCTGAGAAGTTGTTATGAATTTCCTTTTTAATTTCAACTGGAAACTCGGCGGTTGCTTTGGAGACGTTCTCACAGCCCTCGGAATGATGTTGCTGCTGTTGTTGTTGCTGTTGCGCGGACTGTGCGCACGATGATGATTTTACCACGTGCGTTAAGTTGGACGGTGAAATTGATGTATGTGAGGCATTGTGGGATTCCAAGTTAGGGTGTCGTGGTGGCGATCTCGCGCATGGGCCCTCATTCTTCTCAACGAATTTCAGGTACTCGTCATCGATGTCGTCATCGTTTTCATCGATGAAGTCGTCAATGGAGCTACTGAAGGAGCTGTGTGCGTTTGGCGGGGACATGTACGACTGTTGGGGATGCGGACTAATCTGAGACATCGGGGCATCAAAACACGATCCATAGGGGGACCTTAGGTCACTTACGTAAAGACCAAACCCGGCTTCAAATGGGTTCATCATATCAGGAATCTGCAAGTATACAATTGACCGGACTGGTGAACATTTGGAAAAAGTACAGACGTGCTATGTGTGATGATATTGAAGACAAAAACGCGACACAAATCATTCAAGTATCGGTTTGCGACAACAACAAAAGATTTAACACCAAATTGAAGAATACGTTAATGATAGAAAGGCGGTAACACCAAATTAAAGAATAAATAAATAATAGAAAGGAGGAAAAAACAGAAATGAAAACAGATCACAAACATGCCAATCAAAACATAGAAAAAATATTAAAAAAAAAAAACATGCACTAATGCAATATGGAATCTTACAAAATGTTCTTCTGCTGTTGCCGGCAGCATATCGTCGGCGTCGGCTATCTTAGCCTTAGCGTTCTCGATTTCATCTAAAACACTGTCCACGAGGTAGAACAGGTCCGACTGATCAGCAATAGCTGAAAGTATCGAATACCTTGTTACCTGGTTTAATGTTTTATTTATTATTCACATATAAGGAAATGCGTATAGTAGTTAATAACCTTTTAATCGATTATTTTAGAGTCGATCGAGTTTAATTAGTCAAATATCAAGTACCCAAAGTCTATTACTCTTGTTTTAATTTGAGAAATAATTTCCTTGTGTAGATCAAAGAAATGCTATTAAAAATTATGATTAAGAAGTTTGTTTTTGAAATCGTCTCAATACAGGCAAACATAACCATATAGACGTATTTTTTATCTAAATAAAAACGTGCATACAAGCAAATAAAAAAGTGAAAACATCCATACCACAAAAAGTACAAATAAAACACATCAAGAAAGTCATGCAAAAGTGTTACGTAAAATACTGGAAAGCATTTACGAAAAAAAAGAACTCTTGTCGAAAACTGTCATGGGGCTTGAAGAGCGCGTGGAAACATGAGCATTTTGTCATATAACTTCATATAAAAATTAATATAAATGAATATTTCATTTTGGACATACTTCATATCGAGACTAGACAGGGGAAGGTGGGTTGAAGAATCTTTAACAGAAAATAAGGATTGTCGATTTTAATTGATACCTCTAAGGAACCATTAATTTGATCGATGAACACTTCAGAGAAAATATGTGATTAAATACCTGAATCAGTGTCCAACGATTCCGAGTAAACCATTGAGGAAATCCTTCCAGGAAATACTAAATTAATATTTTCTCACAAGTTTCCTTCTTATATAAATTAAACTCAACTTTTCCGTTTCAAATCAGTTTAATGAAAGCTCTGTCGCGAGTTACATGAATATATATTCGAAGTTTGGACTGTGCGTACAGCTCACGGACCCGCGGGCAGAAAGTGGGAGGGATTTAAAATTTGCCAATCAATTTGAACTTTATTTTTACCGTTGTGATATACTCAAATATAAGATCGATCAAAAATTGACAGGTGAAATCAATAAAGATAGTAATTGAAGTGAATTTTCCCCCAGCGGAATATCGTACATGAGCAGCGAGTCTCCGGACGCCCTAAGGGGCCGTTTAAGGGACCGGTGTTCGTAGGAGTGGACATGCGTGTCCCCGGATTGCAAGGGAACGTCAGCAGGGGCTAATCTCCAATAACGGTGCAATGGAAAGAATATGTTAACTTGTCAATTATTTGTATTGTTCACTCGCAACCGCTTGTTTGAACTTTTCTTAATCAATCAATTGTTTACATGAACATTTGTTATTTAACAAATAATCGAAAGTAGGATTTTAAATGTGTTAAAAGTTATTATTAGTTATAGCATAATGTTGAACGTTATATGACCAATAAATTAAGTATTTAAAAAAGTTGAAGTTATTCGTTTGTAACTGCCAAGTTCTTAACTATTCCGTGCAATAAAGAATTGACGCAGTTTTCTTGATACAACAACAACAACAACAAAAACATGTATTCAGCAGTAAAGCTTAAACACGCTCATAGCCTACATTTTATATGCAATTTACAATTTATAAGTAATGATAGAAGATAGAAGTTGGACGACAGTGTTATGAACTGGTTAACATGGAACGTAATGAAGGGGAATAAATAATTGCATCAAATATTGCAACTTCACATCAAATATTTACTAATTTACTTACAAGATATGCGATAAAAAGAATTTGCAGTAGGGTGAGGAGCATACTGATACCGATTTTTCAAAACGTGATTATTTCCGTGGAATATTTAAAATAAATGATTTAAAATTAATTATTTACGTACAACTTAATTTGAGATTGTATATGCAAGGTTTTCTATGGGTAAATATGCGTGAAAAAAGTTACTAGTACCAAAGCATTCCTAGTATGCATGTGTATCAATGGAACAGTTATACAACTAAATATATCTAAGTAATATCATTACATACATGCATGTGTATATACAGCGTACATATATACAACTTTATATGAATATTTACAAATAAATGGTATTTTAATATGAACACGTGTCTATGTAAGTTTATGTAATTAAACCTTCATTAGCGCTATTAAGTGCGATCCTATGTTTGGCTTCATTTATTNTAGTAGTAGTAGTAGTAGTAGTAGTAATAGTAGTAGTAGTATAATTAGTATCATTAGTATCATTAGTATCATTAGTATTATTTGTATTAGTATTATCATCATCATTATTATTGTAACTACCACTATTAAGTATAAGTATTAGTATAAGTATAAGTATCCGCATTTTATATATATATAAATATATATCAATTGGTGTTCAAAGTTGTTTTGAGCGTATGTTTTGTGTAAGAATATTCAGTACCCGAGTTCATGTTACGTAATCTGTCTTGTATATTGTTTTCTTCATCGGTTCTTCAAAGAAAATCTATTTGTTTATTATGCCAATTTGTTTTGATAAATGTATCAATTAATTTTATAATTGATAACATGTTCACAATCAGAACACGGTGTTTATTTGCCGTTCTGTTCAATATTGATTTATGGTTTACATGATTGACAAATTATCTTTTTACGGCGGTCCACCTTTGCTGTCATCCAATCTTGTAGCGCCTTCGGCGTTTGGGCTAAGATTGCATCCACGTGTCTATCACTGTCATCGAATCTAAGCACTGTTCCGAAATTACTTATTTGTTTCGTCGCACGGGGGTTTTGAGAATAGCATATTTTAAATATTGAAATATAGTAAAAATGAACTTTTCTTTTGAAGATTCGTTATATAACCATTTCGGTATTTCAAACTGCTGCTTATAAATTATGAATTCAACTGTTGTGATACGCAACAGAAGTGGCACATAGCCATCTATCATGAGACAATATATATCGTATAGCAGAACGGTGTTTTTTTCATGCTCAGATTGAATTGCTTAACTTTAAACTGTATTTAAAATCTGATTACAAATTGTCTTTGTGTTGACCCTTACATTTGATATATAAAGCAAAATATTAAAAATGTCACAACTTGTCAGTAAAATGGGTAATTGAAAATATTAACAAGCATAATTTATTGTCCTTGTTTCATTTTATGATGAAGAACTTTATTTGAATAGTAAAGTCTTTATTTCTTTATATGTAAATTATGATTAACGCAACTAACACATACGAATCATTCGGTTCTTCAGTGAAGTCAGAAAAATATAACACCCCGTGCAATGAACGATAAGTACGCATGATAAACTTTAAGCACAAATATACGAGCCGCGCTCTCGGAAAACCGGACTTAATGCATTTGCGTAAAGTGTCGTCCTCCAGTACCCTGTGCAATGTGCAGTCCACACAGGCTAATCTGAGACGACACTTTCGTCCCTAATAAGCCTGTGCAGCGTATATTTTCAACCAATTGCACAAACAATTGAATGCGAATCTTGCAACAATATTCGCATTCAATTGTTTGTGCAATTTGTTGAAAGTTATTAAAATAAAATTGATTATACAATATAATAAACAATCGTGAAAAGGCGTCAACAAATACATTTTCAGATTTGACAC
>VMBQ01005807.1:17190-39722 GCA_007657795.1 Dreissena rostriformis
TAAATCGATAGCTGCGTGAAAAGTGCTGTATCTGTTTAATACATATTTGAGAAATACAATGATTTCGTACTCAATACGCATTCGCACCGAGAAAGAAGTTCCGTTTTAAGTGAGTATAGATTTTCTTAGTTGTACATTCCGATGTTTAACACGTTGTTATGAAGATGTTAACAAATGTTATGTTCTTTGTTAACAAAACACAGAACGAAAAAAGAAAATACTGATGCGTTATGTTGCGGAGGAATACATAATTGCAAAATAGTGCGATACCATACATCATAGCCACATGTCCAAACTGTCAAAGAATAATGTAATCGCACCGATTCTCACGCGCGGAAAGAAGTGCCGTTTTGGAATGATGAATACTTTTGAAAACGCATCAATCGTCAAATAACCCACGCCGGTAGTTTAGATGCGTGGAATCAAATAACGAGAGCGAATCACGAGTGATTTAACCCATACGCATCTTAACCCATCCATGCCTAGCGTCCTGAAAAAAGGACATTGCAAACAGCGTTAACCCAGATGAGACGCCGCATGATGCGGCGTCTCATCTAGGTCTACGCTGTTTGCTTAAAGGAATTTCTGTAAGAATTCAAAATATAGAAATAAATATACTAGACATCCCTGATTTTGGAAATAAATTGATCCAATTTAGAAGGATGGGAGAGTTTACTAAGCATTAATGGGTTAAAATTAACGTCCGACCGTGGCTTGTTTGGCAAACACCTGCAAGTATTGTTTCTTGATTATAATTTATTCGAACATGTACGTTTATTAGATTTTCTTCAATGCTTGGATTTTTTATAAGAACATACATACAGCGACCCTGACTGTCAGTCACTGGGAGTCTGAATATTGCAATTGCTTTGTCTATATTAAAGGTTGATAATTAACACTGTTCTTAAATTTATATGATAAAGTTCTTTTTATGACATTTCTTCAGTCAATGAATGTGTAATTTACATGTAGTAATCAATAATCGGATATTTGAATAGTTATGTGACACAGGACATATTGCTTCAGTGTTCATGCGGATAAAAACATTTGTACATATATAAACGCATGAAAACGATTGCGTTTTAATGCATGTTCACAGTCGCACACGAATATTAATCAATTCAGTTTAGCAAAACTGTTTAAATCATATAAGTTTTATAACGCCTGATTTAAGTGGACATTGAGTTATAAAATAGGCGATTCTATTAGTAAATTTATTAGATATATGAACGATTTGTTAAAATAGAACATAAAATCAAAGTGTACTTAAATCAAAAGTACGAAATCACAATTGATTGATTTAGGGACCATTAACTTGTAGAATGTATTGAATCAACCTTCACCAATTGATTAAAAGAGTTGTTTCCCTTTGCAACACACTGGTGTCAATCCAACATTGGTGTGCAACTCCAAAGTTGGAATGCACATTGCTGTCAGCAATACTATGGTATTGTAAATACAGTAAAGTAAATGTGGATTGCAGTGGTACATAATCCATCTCTTCAACATTTTCCATTTTATCCTCATCCTCATCCTCCACCTCATCATCATCAGCCGTAAAACATCACCATCATCATAATCAACAACAACAGTATCAACAGCGAAAACACCACTCAAACATCATGTTAATTATCATAATGTCGACTTATGTCATCAATTATGAAGAGGATGACGACGACTATGATAATGATGATTGAACTGTGGAAATATGGATGCACTAGACACAGCCAAAGTGCGTTTTGTTTCACTGTCATTATATATGTACTACGTCAGCGAACTGTGGTGTTGACTAAATTGCGGATGCACTTTGGTTTTGAATACCGATGTTTGTTTTACAAACAAAGCGCACTGTTCCACTGCCCTCTGTTCCAACAATCGCGAACACTTTCGGTGCCTTTAGGGGTTTGATCTATTAAAATCAACTCTGTAAAAAACGATTTGTTGTTTTTGTTTATGTTTCTTCAAATTACATTTGCTGTTTTAGTTTGAGATGTAAATCATGTTGTTCATTTCCATTTGCGCAAAATAATTAATAATGGTTTCACAGTATTAACTATGCCACAAATTCATAAAATCTCAGCAATCTCATCTTCCTTTCATTTCTTTTTAAGCTATAAGTAAGGCAATTATTTGCCACGTACTGTTGGGTAGCTAATAATTGTGTGATTGTTTTACAGCTGTCACTAGAACGATCTTGAGAACGTGATTCCCTTCGTTCTGATTGGGCTGCTCTACGTGCTCACTGGCCCGGATGTAGCAACTGCGGTCCTGCTGTTTCGGATATTTGCCGGCTCCCGGCTTTTACACACGGTCATCTATCTGAACGCCATTCCCCAACCGAGCCGGGCAGTAGCATTTGTTGTGGGCTTAGGAGTGAATATCTTCATGGCTTTTGCTGCCCTTAAACGAGATTGGTAATGATTATGGACTTTTCTGATCTCTATATCAAAACGAATTGTATAGATTCACACCACTGACCATAATATGTTTCAGGGTTTCATTTTCACCTTCGCCACGTACATACTATTTGTTTGTTTTGCTTTCAATATTTTGGTACGAACAAATGCACCTATATTGANAGCGAGTTGGTCAGCATGTTCGTTTCCCACAATACCTACGTGACTCGGAATCCAAAGAAATTTAATTGAGATGTTTTTAGTTGTAAATTTAGTAATGTTCTTTAACACTGAATATATTAAGTCAGGTCAACTATGTAATGAAGACGAAATCAGTGTACGTGCTATCCGATGATAACATATTTGCTTAAAATACTGTTATTTTAGCCATATCTTCGTATTTAAAATCCAATGACGGTTAATATTAAAACTCAGTGTAGCACTGCTTTAATTGTTTAACTAAAGCAACGTGCTTCTTTCGATTCATTTGTCTTGGTAAGGTAATTGGTGTCATATAAATATAATGAACTCGCTTGATAAATTGTATAATATATATATATATTTTTTATGTGACCAATTGTGTATATATATATATTATACAATTTATCAAACGAGTTCAATAAAATGTTGAGTGCCTATTATTGGTGACATCATTTCCTCACAATTCGTCACATACAATATAGCTAAGCTGACAGTGTTGTACAATATGGAAAGCTATGTATAAATTTGCCATAAGTATCCAGAAAGCTGCAAATAGCATTTCCTTGTGATGATGCAGGAGCATTTGTGTACATGTTATGTTAACGATGACTTAATTTTAAATGATTGACATGCAACTCAGCTAAGATTCGTGATTAAAAACATTCACGACTATACGCGTCTATATGCATATTTATTGTCTTTTGTTGCAGCATTAAAACAGTTATATTTCCATCTTGCAACATCATTCGCGCCTACGACCCATTGAAGAAACATTCTGAAAAAGAAAGACGATGCAGTTGTAATGCACTTTCAAAATCCACCACAGTCCATTAGGTCGGGCATTCGAACTTATTTTAAATATACGAAAACATGGAGAGCATGTTTCTCTTAATTTGGTGTTAAGAATAATAATAAGCACATTTAATTACAAATAATTGAAATTTTAAATAATAAAAAGTTATTTAAAAAAAAGTCCAAGCACACTTATGACATTTGCATCCGTCTTATATGGCGGCTTATATTTCCCCTGCAATTAGATTTTAACATTCTGTATACTGTACGTGCTTTTTGAATTGATACCGATTCTAACATGTTGCTTTTTGGATAACTCGACATTGTGCGTGTAAGCGTGCATCAAAAGAAATAACTGGAAACTAATGGCAAAAAAAATGTGTATGTGTTTTCTTCGTGGAAAAATGGTCAGAGAACAGGCCAAACATTATGATTCTCATTCGCTATCATATACTCGTACACCAAATCGTCTAAAAAGGGAGAACATAGCTTCATCACATTTTATATGATTTAATAACCGATTACCAATCATTATTAATGTGAGTTATCAAATATATTCGTATATTCGTTAACTTTACTTAAATGACAAACTCATGCAAAAGAACTATTTCGTTACTGACAAGCTTTTTATAATGACGCATTAAGGATAGTCACTCACCTGGACCTGTCCATACGTATTGAACGTCGGGCATTGCAAATAGCCGTCCCATCAAGTTATACAGATCGCCGGCAATAAAATGCAGCGGCAGTCCATTTAAGTCTATGTCATCTGTGGTCTTTTCTGAAAGCAGAAATCGTACACGAGTATGAGCTTGTTAATCAATTTGTTTGCAATCACAAATATAACGTTTAGATTTATCTAAAGCTATCGAGTAGACATTTTAATTTCCCCCAACAACTGGAAAAAAAAGCTTTTTTTTATAAATTTGTTTTAATTAAACACCTGATATATAAGGATAAGGAATTATCTTAGATGCTGATTAAATATACAAATGAACAAAACAAATCATTTGGACTGAAGACGGAAGGAACATTTAATGCCGTCTTGCAAGTGTACCGCTCTCACTCGTGATCGATAAATATATAATTTGACCTATGTGAGAGATCATATAAGTGCGAATACTTATGCAAGTAACTGACAAGTGTCCTAATTGAATCGGACGTAGGTTGTAAATGGTCTAATAAATATTTTCATGATAAATCCTCACATAGGTTGTGGCCGGGTGGGGAATTCAGGCAAACCTGGGTCGTGTGTGTGTGTGTGTGTGTGTGTGTGTGTACGGCGCAAACACTTTGTACACAGCAACTGGCATTTACGTTGCAATTGAATGGTAAATTAGAAAGTCGATTGAATGGAAACTATGATCCCTGCGTAATTTCTAGATTACGCATTCTATACTTTTCCCGCTGAATCGATTTTGGGAGGACATGTCCTTGTGTTTAATGGTTACCACCACAAACCATTTGGTTAACATGTGTTTTACATTTTTAACAAAATAAACCTACTTGTATTATCTTGGAAGAACAAATTAGAGTTTTTGTTGAAATGTTCATTTTGAAAAAGAATCATTAAGAAGACACACATATTTAAGCTTAATCTTCATTTGCCATTGTTTATCTATTCCTTCTAAAATAATATAAAAAATGCATCATAATATATCCTCATGCAAAGTACAATACCAAAATCATACGCACTGCGCAAGTCTCTGATTTGCAGGTCAAAAAAGCCCTGATTACATCCGCCGTCGCTTTCCGGGGATATGCAGATATACCACCAGAAGTATTTGGTGATATCCTGGCTAAAGAACTGCTCAACACGAGTCCCATTAACTGAAAATAGCATATGTATATATACCTGAATATGCAAGAGAAACAATAAGAACTGCGAAAGGTATGTTTGTTCAACTGGTCGAAACACATCAAGTTAGAACAATAGTTTGAAAGCGAACAGGAAAAACAAACATTTAAACTGATAAACATTGTATGTAAGTATTTAACTATCATTTTGAAGTTCGCAACACATTAGCCCATTTATGCCTAGCGCCTAGAAAAAAGGCCTTGGCAAACAGCGTAGACCCAGATGAGACGCCGCATAATGCGGCGTCTCATCAGGGTCTGCGCTGTTTGCTTAAAGGAATTTCTTTAAGAAATATTCTAAATATAGAAATAAATATACTAGACATCCCTAATTTTGAAACTAAATTGATCCAATTCAGAAGGATGGGAGAGTCCACTAGGCATAAATGGGTTAAGAAATCGCCAAAGTTGTTACGCTTACCTTGATTCAGACTGACACCGCACGCATTCTCCAGGAGATCATAGTGAAAGGCTTTTAAATCACATGTTTTGTTGTTCTGGTTACTGAGGAATTAAAAGACAAAATCAGAAGATACATACACACGCATAAAATATTTCCTTAATTAACACATTGAATAAAGTCGATCCGGATGAATGTGTACACATCAAAAATTTAATTCGTATTTAACACCAAACTAGTCAATCTCTTGTAATGAATACTTCGGAAACAAGCGTCTTGCTTCGTCGATCGTTACACTCGTTTTCATGTTTGACAGTGTGTTAAACTACGTACACATCAAATACATTTTGTTGGATACCGCAATATTATTAAAATGATTTAATTGGTGTTTGCGGAAAAGTATATCGCCTCTTGGAAACCGTTAGATAGCATCAAAATCTGTCCAAATAACACATATATTACATTCTGACTTACACGGGTTTTGTTAGGGGCTAGATGTTATACTTACAAGGTAACGGTTTCCCGCCGGTACGTGGAACCGCGTGAGGACTTGTACCATTTGTTGTGGGTTTTTCCGAAAGTCGAGGAAGATCCGAGCTCTACAGACCATATACCAAGCCATTCGTCACTGGCAACCTAATAAATAATGTAAAACCACGTGACTTCTAAAACTCGAAGTTGGGCTGCATCCTTTTATGGGGTAAACTAAGTATCGTGTGTTTAGTTGCAGTGTGTGAACTAAGCTTTAACGTCGCGTAGTACTCCTATTGATATGATTACAGAAAGTCGTGTATTTATGACGATGTTTATTTAACGAGTGAGTGTGCAATCATACTTTGGCACTTATGCTAGTGCGATACAATTAAATCCCTTAGTTTATTGACAAATAATTTAATATTGAACATTTATTTGTAAGATAGTTCACGTAATGTGTGGCAAATGTGATTTTGGTTTGAATGCATTTATCCAAATTAAATGATGATTAGAGTTGGGTTAATCCAATTTTAATTCTTTCGGGAGTTTTCCTTTGTACAAAGATGGTACTATCACCATCACCAAACGTCAATAAAAAATGGACAAAACAATTTGGTACACGTCACTATCTTCACAAAACACACATTGGACACTAAGGTATAATGTTGATAAAGCCATTTAACAAGATAATAAGCATACATTTTCACACACGCTATGGGAAGCTAACAACAATACTAAATATAGTTCAGAGACTTCTCTACAACGGTGTTTAACCCATGCATGCCTAGCGTCTAGAAAAAAGGCCTTGGCAAACAGCGTAGACCTGGATGAGACGCCGCATGATGCGGCGTCTCATCAGGGTCTGCGCTGTTTGCTTAAAGAAATGTTTATGTAAGAAATATTCTAAATATAGAAATAAATATACTAGACATCCCTAATTTTGGAAATACATTGATCCAATCTAGAAGGATAGGAGAGTCCACTCGGCATAAATGGGTTAAGGATTACTAAATCTGGTGTAGGCCGAGTATAACCGTGCGATATGTAGAGCACATATCCTAAAGATATTTTCAGAAATAATGTTTTGATGTTTTACTTGTAAGCGTTTTTTGTAAATATTATTGAAAAAACAACGCATGTAAACCGGTCGGATTATAACGATTTGGTAATTTATAATTGTACTGTTTCTTTAATGTGTAAACGTGTGATACATCTGGAGTAAATCGTGTAAATACAGTGCGTTCGTGAGAATTGTACGGACAAGTATATATTTAATTACGTGTCTAACATATACAAAGTTTTTGTTAAAGAAACAGTTTTCTGTGAAGCAGCATCATTTTCCTTCATAAATACGTGAGCCTGTTAAGCTTGCATTGAACTGTTATTGTCTGACAGGACTTTTAAGCCTTATACAAATATATAACATATTTAATGTCATTGAACATATGGAGAGCACTTTTAACCCAATACATTTATCACTTACACTTATACGGTTGACCTTTTAGATAACTAACATAACAAGAGAATGCTACGATTATAACCAAGGGTACTTACATACGTTTGAAACTCTTTTATGTCCACCTTTGTCGCGGTAAACTCGTTACATATCGGAAATGCCACCGATACACCCAGTAATGACCACACAACAATCATGAGAAGATACATATTGCGTATGTTTCGGCTCTGAAATGGTTTCTAAAACTGTCATCTATATGTTCGTGTGTTTGGTTTTAAACACGGTCTTATATATATATATATATATTTAAACAGCTCATATATCAATAATTTCACAGTTTTAACGAACCCATCTAATAATCTCTCTGCCGAAGTATAAATATCGTATATATTGCTAAAAAAACGTTGCGTTTGCTTAATTAGTATATCAATTCAGTTTAAGAATACAAGTTAAGTAAACAAATATTTCTCCATCTTACCTCAAGATGAAGTGAACAACTTACAGAAAATAGTGAAGTCATCTGTAAATGCTATTTCTCCGAATGAAAACGTTCTAATGATTGGTTTATATAATGTCGATGGATCCAAAGGTAACACATGTGACCAAAATAGCAGATAATTACTCAAACGAATCGTTTATTCACATAATCCAATCATAATGACGATAAATGTACCATAATTAAGCAGTGCATCGAATCCGATCTTTGCACTGTGTATACGTAATAAAAAAACTTATATAACATATCATGTAATTTTCACATAAAGGTGTATGGCCTTAATGTTTCACTATATTTCAGACATTGAGACGATGCAACGTTCTAATACAATTGTCAATACATGTGCCCCATGACCAACAGAAGGAAATAATTATTCTAGTGAACGTGAAGTATTAAATAATTTTAAGCATTTGTTTTCTTATTTACTATATTACTTTACGCCTTTTTGAGAACACGCATGTGAACATGTCTTGTACACCATGCGCTAGACATAGCATATTTGTAACTCGATTACGCAATTTTAAGAAAAATGCTACAATCAAGCATGGAGTACAAAGATATATTGCGCAATGAATACCACAATACAGCTCGAACTAACAATAGATAGTTTATCTCAGTCAGGTAAAAGGCCTTCTTAAATAAGTTATCGTCGTCCGATAAGTATGCAGGAAATGTGCAATTTTGACTTTAAAACCATATGCCTTTGTACTAGTATTATCGTGAAAGTGCTTTTAACATGTGGCTGATGGCCATTAGAAAATGAGCTGCTAAAGCTGTCGATATATCGTACTTGCCTTTGACTTGATAAATGCTATTGAATAAACATGTAAAGGCGCATTTAGGCGTAACTATGTTTCACACGTATGTTGCAAGTATTTCTTAGATATAAATAGTAATACAATTGGAATGTCCATACGTTTCTAAAAAAACGACAATCTTCCGCAAACATCTGCTTATGTAATTGATTTAGTATTTCAGCTAATCACAAAGCATACGTTGCAATATATTTTTTTAGAAACAAAAGGTAACTCAATCATTTGAGCAAAGTCATTCAATATATATACCACATATACTATTTGACTCTTGTTTCGCTTACCACTATACAATGCAAATTGAAATCGTCACCAACAGATACATTGCTTAGATAAACAACAAACAGGAATACATAATTAAAATTTGCTAGCGTGCGATAATTTCAATATAACGCGTGTCTTAATTAACCATAAACGCGTGATAAGTTAGCGCCATAAAATTTCAATCTTCTGCTTATTTTAAACAAAAGAAAGATAGCATTTACTTATATTAAAACACATTGACATTACCCGGCATACCAACGTACAAACTACCAGACAATTCCCGATATTCCGTGCTGAGTATGCTGTTCTGTTTGGTGTTAAACAAGTACAAGTTTCTGCATCGGCTAATATTCAATAGCGTATGAACGTTAAGAAGTTTAAAAGCTGTAGCCATTGTACCAGTAAAATTAATAATAACAAGAACGATATAAAAGCTGTCTCTGCAAATACATTATATGAGTCTATTAAAGTCGTTTAATTAGCTGAATCAGCTTGAATAGATACATTATCAACTAATGCTAGACAATCAAGACTAAACAATATTCAAATGTATTAGTAAGAACAGTCGAATTGTGATGGATGGGACATAATCAGTTTATGGATAATAAATTTAGCCCCCAATGTGGAACACTGACATTTCCGTAAACATTTTAAAATGACACTAAACTTGATGGATAAAACTCCGTTAACTAATAATGATTCCATGGAAATATTATATTTTGAAACCAATCCATTACATGTTTTGAAAAACGCCGTAGATCTTTGGTGTACATCTTTATTAAAATAATTTATTTCTAAAAAAAGGTAACGTTAGTTGAAGTCAGTCATTCATGAACAGGTCTTCGCATAGCAAACTTATTAGAAAATAATAACGGACAAATCAGGTATTAAACCCTCTAAACTTCGTTAGTCTTCGGGACTCTTGGTAATTGCTGTTATTTTTTTATTATTATTTGAGCATATAATCCGTTCTTTAGAAGGCGATACAAGATCAATCTGTGTAAATAGAACATCTAAGAGCTTAAGGAGATAACAAGGGTGGCATGTCAATACAATCAAATAATGTGTTTACATGTTTCAATCATTTTAATTTAATGCAGTAAATAGTTGATAAATATTTTGCATTTAACTCACAGTGTTGAATATCACAAGCAGACATATAAACAAGTATACACGCACTATTACTGGCTTCGATCTACATCAATTGATCACGCCGTGCTATAAATGCATTAATCTTGTGACAAATTGCCGGACATCCAATGAAATCAGCTAAAGATCAGATTATGTGTTAGTGCTAATGTATGATGCCTAATTATATCCATGAGTTGATAACTTCGCTTTGATTAGATTATAACTACATGCCTCGTTGAAAGGGTTAAATACAGATGCCACAGCTGTAAAAGCAGACAAAAATACGCATTGTACTTTTGCCGCTGATGTGCATGGTGGCCTTTAGATTATGCGGAGGTTTCGTTAGGGTATACCGTTAGGGCCATCGTAGTTACACATTAAAATCCAGGGGGCGACAATGCGAGAGTGTGAGAGAACGATGACGAGAGTGCGAGAATACGATGACGAGAGTGCGAGAATCCGATGACGAGAGTGCGAGAATACGATGACGACAATGCGAGAGTGCGAGAATACGATGACGACAGTGCGACAACGCGATAGTACGATGGCTACAATGCGATAGTACGATGGCGACAATGCGATAATCATATCGTACTGTCGCCATCGTATTGTCGCACTCTCGTCATCGTATTCTCGCACTCTCTCCATCGTATTCTCGCACTCTCGTCATCGTATTTTCGCACTCTTGCATTGTCGCACTGTCGTAATCGTATTCTCGCACTCTCGTTATCGTATTAATGTGTTACCACGATGGCGCTAACGGTATTCCGTATTTCGTATACCCCAGGCACACACAGCCATGCTGAGGACAAATCAAAAGGCACGGACAGGCTGATGAATATTTTTACGGAAGGTCTTCATTTTTACATGCGTTGATACCCAGACAGACTGTCAGGAGACGAAACATGATCATACGTTACAAATATCACAAATAATAATACGCACACACTAAAAGTAAGACATTCTCTAGGAAATTATGAAATAATTATTGCATTACTTTTAATAGCTCTTATCAACGCAATTTGTTTTTGCAAATAACAATGAAGTATTTCAAATTGAAAATCGTGATATATACGCACGTATTCTATACGTTTCGTAACTTTATTTGACAAAACCCCGTGTATTATGGTCCATATGCATGTTCCAACCATACCACAATTCTTTCTGAAGTTTATGACCTCATACTTGTAATGCAAAATATTGTCCACTATTTTTCCAAATAACTTGCAGAACATTGACATTAACATGTACTTTCTTAGTCCTCCTATGTGATATCTGGGGTAAGGTTGAGGCAGTCTCGCTGAAAGCAGTTCGTATAACACAGACCTGATTGGGTCTGGCTGGGTCTATTAGTGAAACTACATAGTTCATTATTAACATGTACTTGTTAAGAAATGACTGGGACTGGTTGGGACTGATTGACCTCAAGTTTGCAGCTACAAAGTACATAAACAACAGCTTGGGCATCCATATGCATGTACTTGCTAAAGATTGATTTCTGTGTACATATAAGGCAATATATATTTAAGCAGTTTGTAAAACGCAGATCCGGCTGAGACCGGCTTCTACTGGTTGTCTGTACGTGGGAAGCTACACTGTACATCAACAGCTTGGGCAACAATTGAGTCTAAAGCGTTGTGTCAGAATTACATTATAGATGACACTTATTGTCACATATATTTTGCTGAGAAACTGCCACATTTGCTCAACAGATAATTAGAATCGGTATTTAATCAATGACATATATTAATGAGCAGCATTACATTGCTGGATTCTGATTTTTTTTTAATATTCATATACTTGTTAAACAAGACTGCTGAGAAATGTGAATTAACATGTTTCTTGCACAACCCTGGGAGGCCGTTTTATCAACAGATCTTAGCGTGATCTTACGTAAGATTCGTAGGATTTTGTCGTACGCTTATCGTAAGTACTGCGAACCGTTTTATTAAAGAATTCGCAGCTAAGATGACGTAAGATGTGTGCTTAAAGCTACGACTGGGTAAGACCACTCTAAGCGTTCGTAAATATGGCGGCCATAGGAGCGTTAGACGTGGTTCAACTAAAAGAAAGGCGACTTTTTCGCCAAAGAAAGGGGTTTAGTGATCTGAGAGACGCGGGAATATTGAGTCGCTATCGACTAGATCGACAGTCTAGTATCGGCTAGTCGATTTGTTGACTGATTATCTACGAAAACCGACGAGGAGATCAAAGTCCATACCTGTCCTAACGCAGGTTTGATCTTACATCCATGTGTACTCAATACATCATATTTAATTGAAATAACTTATGTTTGATAACGTTTTATAAATTCGGTTTATCAATCTCTACAATAAAGGGGCATAATTCAAGGGTCGCCATAGTGAATAAACATGTTTTTATTTTGTATGATAATCAGATAATGGATTGTTTAGCCGTTAAAAGGATAAGTATTAAGTTTTATTTGTTAGATTTTCATGAAACCAATCGACACCATGCTCAATGTTTAAAACGCACAAAGTGACCCCGTGACCTAGTTTTTGACCCGGCATGACCCATATTCGAACTATTCGAATCTATTTACAACATCTGACTAAGTTTGGTGAAGATCGGATGAAAACAACTTGAGTTAGAGAGCGGACAACCAATACGGACCGAACGACAGACAGACCGACAGACAGACAGACAAACAAGCTCACTCCTATATAACCCCCTAAACTTCGTTTGTGGGGGTATAATAAATGCATTCTATCCAACTATCTTTTTCATTGAATGTACATGTTTGCATGTATTACAGTTCATAAAGATCGAGTGTCCATATTTAGTTATGCATATAAATCGTTAGATACAAGTAATTTCACAAAATACCAAAATAAAAACATTGCATATACTTACATATGAATCCCGCTCTGTGAAAAGGGGGTTTAATGCATATGCATAAAGTGTCGTACCAGATTAGCATGCACAGGCTAATTAGGGACAACACTTTCTGCCTAAACTGGATTTTTGCTAAGAAGAGTCTTTCTTAAAACGAAAAATATAATAAAATCGGAAAGTGTCGTCCCTGATTGGCCTGTGAGGACTGCTCAGGCTAATATGGGACGACACTTTACGTACATGCATTAAACCCCATTTTAGTCAGTAAAAGACAAATTTCTTCAGTACAAACAACTTGTGTATATATGCTCAAAACTTGAAAACAAATAACAAAACAAATTTAATTACACATTTTTGTACAGCTACAATTCATTCTTAAAGATCAATGACACATAAAGGTCATTCAGCAGTCGCTGTTATGCAAAATCCATCCACAGATGAACAGACAGACAGAGAGGACGGACAGGTGCAATGCTTAAGGCTTCCCTCCGTGTACGTTCACTAAATTGTAATGATGTAGATGTGACGATTATAATTATGCTCTAAAGAGTAAGGCATCACACTTTTTTATCCAATATTTTGTGGGGAGATTTATTTTGTGCTTAAATGGTGTCTTTTGTGGATTAACTGAATGTGTTTTACTGTTTTGAACTAAATAAACATACATGTAGTACGTTTATATACCTAAATCTACTATTCGGCAGTCCAAAAGCCCTCTCAACCACAATACGACCACTTTACTGGTCATTGTTGTAACAATTGTTGATAGCCGGAGTCCCCCAGTGGTTTTCTTCCAGAAAAGTATAATAACAAATTTAAAGTAAGTTAGGTTTAGTTGGAACAATCATTGGTTAAACGGTTTATGAAGGTAGCTCTATTATGCTCTCAAGCTTAACGCAATCTTAAATTCATTTAAATTATAAATTCAACATTGATATGCATATTGTATGTGTTGATACAGTTTGTACACGCATAAGAAATATAATTGAATCTTCTCTGTTTTTGAAAGAAATTAAAATGTAAAATGATGTATGCACATTTAACACATTATATTTTAGTAATGTGCAAAGCACTGATGTAAAAACTTAAATATTTGCATCATCATAACAGTTGTATTCCACTTTTTCATAGCCAATACTAGCCATAGTCCCTCTAATGGTATATCCATAAAGGCACATTATTTATTGTCAAACCACGGACAAAGACAGAGACGTCATGTGTGTTGACCCAGGCCATTTTGACACAATCTCAATGAACCTGCAAATAAACTATACTTTAAAATGTGAAATTGCAATTCAATTAACTTTGTTGAATGATTGGGGCATCTATTTAATTCACATACTATTAGTTAAGCCACTTCTGACTGACAAGTGATATTGTACAGTGTGATACAGGGTCATTAAAATAACATTGTGCAAGACCGTTACTCGATCAGAATATAACTTTGCTACCCTGCATCTCACCGTGCAGTGTGAGATTGATGTTACTTAGCTGTATATATTAAAAGGTAAATTATATTATGCTTCTATGTATAACTCAAAGAACAAACTTTACCTTCTGCTACCAGTCTGTGAGACAGGTGCTGGTTGTGCCGCCCCCCCCCCCCTCGTTTGATTAGCATCCCGTCGCCTGTTATTTTCCCTTGTTTCGCTTGACTCTTAAGCATAACAGTTATATGACATACACACTTTAGATCTACAAAAAATCAACCGGAATTTCAACTTTTCAAATCTTATGTGTGACTGACATTGTGAATTGTTTATAATTATTTTGTGGTAAGAGTCATGGTACGCATTCTTATGTACTAAGATAAATATATAACGGATGAAGCGAAAATGTGTAAGAAATTTAAGATGAGAATACAACTATAGAAACGGGAGATAATTTTGCTTATCTCTTTAAAAAATTGTATTTACCCTAAAAAAAACACACACAATGGATATGCAATGTTTCCTTCAAATTAAATGAATATAAACAACATATTGATTGATACTCGAATATACTCGAATATTCTTCTGCCATTTTTTTTATAATATAAACATACACGATCTGGCTTGTCAATTTAATGGCTGACGGAACCAAACGCGGTAGATTATGCTTCCGTTAATTTTCTACCTAACAACCAGATGCAAACATGCATAAATACATATTCATTTTGTGGAGTTAAATTAAAAATATGAATTGAAATAAAAAAAATCAGTACAATTTACGAGAAACATTGACAGACACAAACGCTTAAATATTTTAAGAAATGATATCGATACATTTACTATAGGTACTTCTCGCAGGTGTCCGCCCCAAATTCTTCTTTTTTTCGGTTTGTCACCTCAACGCTCATCTTACTGGCTAAGAACGTGTGATTGGCCGTGCATGCCTGCACTAAACAGGCGATCTCCGGCTCCGACCAATTTGGCTTTCGTTTTCCGGCCGTCTTGCTTGTTTTGACAACAGACGACTTTGACATAAACGCGGGAAATCGCGTGATGACGTATTTCGACTGCTTCGCGATATTCCAGATCGTACGATCAACTAAAATCTTAGCTGCGACTCGATACTTACGACAGCCTTCATAAAACGGGTATTAGCGGATCGTAACTAAATGAAATCGTAAGTCAAGGATTTAATATAAGATCCGCTAAAATAAGATATTTTGATAAAACGGCCTCCAGCAACTTAAACAAAATGGAACGATGCTTACAGAACGGAGAAAAAAAAGTAATGTACTGACTGGCCGACTGCCGACTGAACAAATCAAACAATGTCTACAGATAAGAAACTTTTGCTTAAGAAATTTTCGTTTGTCTACACATTTGTCTTTCAAAGCCCAATTAATAATAGGAATTCTGAACTAATGGGTCAAATTGGCTAAAGAATTTTCAAGAAAAGTTGCAAAACATGTTCAAAGCGGACAGAAATAGATAATGGTTCGACCCATGACAACTGCTATAATAATTGTTTCTGCTTTATTTTTTGAAATAAAAAATACAAATACGGTCCCCGTGGTGTAGTGGAAATGGAGTCCGCGTAGCGATCGGGAGGTCACGGGTTATATCCCCACTTTGGGAGCGTTTTAAGATCTCCCCCATAAAAACAAAGAACTGGCTCTACCCAGGCGACCGACGTGAGGGCGTTTCAATATGCTTAAGTCGAGCTTTAATAAATAGGTTTAAACTAAGTAAATTTCGATTCATTTTTTCTTTCAATATGGCACTGAGCTTTTGATAAGAATCGAGGAACCGTTTAACAGTAAAAAAATAAAATATTCAAGGCAAACAAAGAGAACACAGAACTATGAAGGAGTACTCTTTACACACAAATGACTACTATAGTTAAGGCGTACATGATTGCAATGGCCTGTTAATAAAACAGTTCTAAAATAACAGCATATTTTTAAATCAATCAATACTTACATTTTTGTTCTGAAAGCTTATGCGATTGTGTTTATATATTCGATTGGACCATTTAGAAACAAAAACCTGCCTGTTACTGACCCATCATTATCGTTTGTAGCTATCAATAATATGTTTCGCGTTCTGAGAAAACTGGCCATAATTCATGTGCGTAAATTGTCATCCCAGATAAGCCTGTGCAGTCCGCACAGGCTAATCAGGGACGACAATTTCCGCTTTTATGGAATTGTTCGTTTAAATGAAGTCTCTTCTAAGCAAAAATCCAATTTATGAGGAAAGTGTCGTCCCTGATTAGCCTGTGCGGACTGCACAGGCTAATCTGGGATGACAATTTACGCACATGCATTTTGTCCAGTTGTTTCAGAACGCGACTCATATTTGTTATGATAATTATGATAACATGCTTTATGTTGTCTTTTTGTCTTAAACAACTTGTATGTGTGTATTTATTAATGCAAATAATTCGTATTTGTTAAGGAAATAATTCGAATTGCAACAGATATACATAAATATATATGCAGGGAGCAAGGGACTGGAACTGACGCCCTCCAGTGCGCGGGTGTAATAGGATGAAAGCGGCACAGAGAATTTGTATCTTATTGGGGTCGCGAATGCAGGGTGGGAACTTTTCGCAGATTAAAATACAGGTATAAGTAAAACATATACAATTATCATTTCGTATCGTGTCCGCTTTAAACAGCGTGTTTTTTGAAAAGTTTCCCCACGTATTTGTATAAGTGTCATCAATTAAAATAAATTAAAATACTAATTTATTTTCTTTTCAATTTTACATCGCTGCTTTCATCCATGGATATCGGACGTAATTTATTCAAAAGACTGACACAATCCTCTTGCTCAGTGTAATTATCATAAGGGATATTAAAACTAATTAATAGTCTGATCATACTTCTTTTATTGACGTTAAGGCATTGCGCCTTTATACAAATTAGGGAAAAACGTGTTTACTTTATTTTAAAATGTCGAAATAGGCCAATATTAAATTTAATAAGGTGAAGCAATTGAGCGACGTCACGGCACTGTTTTAAATACAAGTTCTTACCACTGATTGATCGGCGGGAAAAAGCTGTTTTCTATTTCGCGCGTCGCACGTCATCTTTTTCTTCCAATGTTACGGATGTCTAAATAACTGCAAATATGATGCATTAGCTGGCACGACTTGACAAGGACACGTAAAATAGGACTATAAATTACACGCATTTGCTGAATCTGATTTTTCGTTACCACTTATTTGATTTGGTAAGTACAATAGTTAATAAACTATAACATAGATTTATTTAGTTTGACAACTAATAAATTGTGTGTAATTAAAATATTAAACTTTAACTATTTAATCTCCAGACATTAATCGTATGCGTCTGTTCAGTCACAAAAGTATCAGTCTATTTTAATAAAAAAATGACTTTGTGAACATAAAATCAATTTGAATCGTTTTATTCAAATGATAAACATTGATTTTAATAAATAAGAAAACACGTTTGATATGGTTTACAATGCTTTTTTTGTATATATGTAATAGATATTTTATTTAAAAATTTGGATTTGTTTGTAGACGCCATGTCTGTAAAAGTAGCGGCATTCCTTCTTTGCGTCTGCATTGCGTCGAATGTGATGGCAAACGTTGACAGTAAGTGATTTTCGATATAACCTTTACATTGTTTTGATTTGACGTAAGTCGCTATTGTAACAAATATGTCTAACTTGATACCTGTTGATTTCGGCAATATGCAATTATCGCCAATATTATTTGTTGATGTTTCTGTTGTGATGATGGTGGTGGTTTTATTTCCGTGATGAGAAGAACGTTTTATATACACGGACATAACTTATGCCTATCTCCGCGCAGAGATATGCCTATTTCCATGGATGGCTCTATCACATGCATGAAGCTTATTCCCATTACGCGATGATGATCTATTCTAATATAACTTTTATTTGGTATAACGCTTTTTTATAATTTGACTGGGGGCAATTGCACTTTACCGGTACGAAAAGAATGAAAAAAAGTATAATTTTATCGTTGCTAAGCACGCAACACCTAACACCTAGCGCAACACCTAATAATATTTTTTATCCTATATATTTCCTAAGTATCGGGGGCTACCGCCTCCAAACCCCAGCTTTGTCGATAGTGGTAAACAACTGCGTACCGGTAAAGTGCAATCTAGCCTTTGACGGTAACACATATATTAAAAGTGCAGCTATGAAGAAAAAAATACGGATTGACATAACATTTTAGGCGTACAGGACGTGTCTTCCGTTAATTTGGACGAATGTCGAAGCGAAAGGTCTGATCAATTTTCTCAAATATGTGTTCCAGTCTGCAATCTGAAGCCGGACAGCGGACCCTGCCCATTCAATCCTGACTATACCCGCGGAGTCATGCAATGGTACCACGTGAACGGCGTGTGCAAGGAGTTCCCCTACGGTGGTTGCGGAGGGAACAAGAACAACTTCTTGACGCGGGAGGAATGCGAACGGAAGTGCATAGTTTGTAATCTGCCCCCAAAACCCGGGAACTGTGTTAATTATAAAGTAAGATCGTACTTCGACAACGGTCTCTGTAAGACGTTTGTATACGGCGGTTGTGATGGCAACGACAACAGGTTCGATGGTTTGCATGCTTGCTATTGCGCATGCGCGATCGAATCAGACGAAGCACGAAACAAACGAATCCGTAACGGTAATGGATTTTAAACGCATGTGGAGACATCATGGATTCTACTGTGTGAACTAATACAGCGACCATATTAATACTTTGTGTTATGTATATGCGTTAGTGGGCGTTATTGAAATGTTGTCTATGATATCACGATGCATAAAATCATTATACATAAAATCAACCTGCCTTGTTTTTTTCCATTGTATATGCATTGTTTTATGTTGTTGTTTTTGTTTTACTCGCGAAAATGCCTGTATAAAAAACGAGATTGTAAAGACTATGATTTTGACATTAAAATTATTTGTAAACCGTGAACACATGTAATTATTATCATTTAAGCGAGGTAACCCTGATTCTCTCGAATATGCATGATATACATAGGTTGTCTTTCATGATACTTATCCGAATTTTGAATAGTAATTGCTATTAGAATCGTGCGAGTTAATGTGCACTTGTTTTCTTGCGACGTATACATGCGGGTGTATGTGTGTGTATTTGAAGTATTTGTTAACATTATATAACTATAAAAAGTATCAACGTGAATTATTGTTTGGCAAACCGTATGACACACTGTGTTAAGACTCGTTGTCCAAGAAACTTGACCTCACATATTTGGTTTAAACAGGATCGATGGGCTTTCTGTAAGACACTAAACGAGAAACTAAATGAAAGAGCTGGATGATAGTCGTTGTCGCATTCCGCTGGTTGATATCTCTTAATTAAAAATGTATAGTTATCAAGTACGAAATCGTCTTCCGACATTAACACGGCAAGCTATTGTTTCGCCTATCATACAACATTTAATTAAAACAAAATACATAAACAATATATACATAAATGAGTGAGCGAGTGCCCCAGGGATTAAGGGACGGAATGAGGAAGGTAGGGAGCAATTAACGGAGGGAGAGAGCGAACGAGCGAATACATATTTACATAATTGTTTACACGCTTACGTGCACCATCGTATTTCATATTTTAAACTTCCGCATGACTGAAATTAAGAGAGAACTATTTTAATACAGTTACTTTGTTGTTTGTCGAACGGTAAATAGCTTGCCGAATTTCTTACGAGTTAGAAATGAATAAACGGTAAATAACTATCAACGTACGAAAGTATCAAAACTTCTAATTTGCCTTTTTGTACAACAATAATGCGAAGAAGAATTTTGATTTTAGAGTAATCTGAAACAAATGCTATTGATATGTGAACTATATTTAACAAGGCAGTACTCTTCATGTGTTGTTTATTTGTTAGCTTTATAACGCTAGTGTATTCGTTGTCAATACAAAGATCAGCGAGTCACATTTAATATTAAAATGTTGTATGGGAAATCATTTCCTACTTGTACCAATGTGTCCAACCCTTTTCCTTCGATAACGGTATCGCGGGTCCAGAAGTGTGTTACCCCCCGCAACGTTGGAGAGTGGCATACACGATTCACCAAATTGAATACCGAATAGAATGTCTGTCTTCTGTCGTGGACACAAACTTTCCTTATAAACACGGTGCCTATACCACGTGACTTTTTAAGATCTGTGCCGGGAGAATAAAGCGCGACTCAGGTAACATTTTTAAGGATGTCTTTTTAAATATTTCACCATTTTTAATGAGATAAAGTGGAGAGCCCGCTTATTCGCGAGAGGTTTCTATAGGCATAATGATTTTTTTTTAACAAATAAGTATTTTTTCGGTAAAGTGCAACGGTTTGAACGGTTAGAAAAATGTCGGATCAGTGTGGTGACTTCATATTAAAACGCGCGGTTGTACTCTACTAAAAGAAATACTTATTTGTTTAAAAAATCTTTATGCCTATAGAAAACTCTCACGAATGAGCGGAGCGGGCTCTCCACTTAATCCCATTAAGGTTGTGTTGGTCACAAAGTTCAAAGTACCAACGTATAACGTTGGCTAATAGCAACTTGTCTGGACTGCATCGGCTGTCCTGCGAGCGCTTTGGTTGTTACATGCACGTTTCAGCTCGGTGTTCGATCCTTTCTCCAGGTGCATGTGAGAGGTTGGTGGTCACCGCATCAGACAAGTACAATTTCTTCCGGTTACTACAGTTTCCCTTATAGCAAACTAACATTTAAGCACTGACAGGTTGGAAGTTGAAGTAATAATTGCATTAAATTAATCCAAACTTTATTGAGTGAAGTAAGTGTATTAGGTAGTATTGTGGGGACACACTCCTTACATAATTCTCGCGAAGGAGCTGGAGGACCATCTTAAGTTGAAAAAGACACATGGTCAATTCAAGCATGTAAGGAGAAAGGAAATGTGACATAATTAACTAGATTTTGGCTTTACAGGCAAGTCACAAATAACTTTAAAAAAAAAACTTGCAAGTAAGCCCCGATAAATGTTTTCGTCATCCCTGGTAATAAGTCAAATAATCGACACCACCGGTCGGACTGTCGGAGTGGCACTTACAATTACTAAGAACCAAGGTCGCATATCAAGGTCTGTTTCAATGTCAAATATTGCCTTATAGCATTATTCTGGTATATATGTCCAAACGTGTTCCACTTTTCATTGCGATTTTAAATAATTTTAAGCAGCATTTTCAACGAGAAATCTCGGCATTAATATAAGCTTAAATTTGCCGGATGGAAGTGCGTGTGGGCGGGCGTTAACATTTTGTTATCAATGTGCGTTGACGTTTTGTATTCTAATAATATTGTGTAAATGTCATGGCCAATCGTCACGCACAATTACACCTATGTTCTTTGAAGAGTCGTTTATAAATTGTGTGCATATGGTATAGTTTCACGGCACATTACAGCCTATTCATGTGGAAAGATGTTAAATAATTTATAAAATGTGTGCATATGATATAGTTTCACGGTACATTACAGCCTATTCATGTGGTTATATGTTAAAATAATTTATAAAATGTGTGCATCTGATATAGTTTCACGGCACATTACAGCCTATTCATGTGGTTATATGTTTAATTAATTTATAAAATGTGTGCATATGATATAGTTTCACGGCACATTACAACCTATTCATGTGGTAAGATGTTTAAATAATTTATAAAATGTGTGCATTTGATATAGTTTCACGGTACATTACAACCTATTCATGTGGAAAGATGTTAAAATAATTTATAAAATGTGTGCATCTGATATAGTTTCACGGCACATTACAGCCTATTCATGTGGTTATATGTTTAATTAATTTATAAAATGTGTGCATATGATATAGTTTCACGGCACATTACAACCTATTCATGTGGTAAGATGTTTAAATAATTTATAAAATGTGTGCATATGATATAGTTTCACGGTACATTACAACCTATTC
>VMBQ01005807.1:41658-63592 GCA_007657795.1 Dreissena rostriformis
CAATCTCCACGCAGAGTTGTCGTTCCATGCTCTCACATACACCTCTGCGTTGGGCTCAGCAGCCATCTTGCCAAGAATCTTGGCATGAATCTTGTCAAAACCGAACAAACGCATTCAAAGTATATTTGATTGGATTTTTAGGATCAGAGGCGTTAAATAATGAAATAGGTATTTTAAATATACGATACATCGTGCAAAACCTTGGTAGTTTTAATGCAATTCTTTGGAACTATTTTATTGCCCATTTACGCAGATGGAATCATTCCGCGCACTTAACAGATGTAAACAAATGAACAAATTGAGTGACGTTATGCATTGCATCGACGGCAAACTTGTATTAACAGAGAGGAGACGGTCAGTTCTGTTGTATTTATCAAACAAAGCAAGGGGAGTTAGACAGTATAGATAGATAGATAGATGGATAGATGGTTTTCTTGAAAGCAGTGAATGTAAAGTAACCGTCGTGCAAGAGATTGTTTAGTATACTGTTACCTTCATGATGAACGACAAACAACCAGGTATTAAAATAGTTCTCTCTGGCGTCACAGTAATGAAAAAGTTTACATTACGAAATACGATGGTTGAACGTAAGCGTGTAAACAATTATGTATATAATATGTATTCGCTCGTTCGCTCTTTCCCTCTGTTCCCTGGCGCACTCGCATACTCATTTATTTTTTTGTTGAATATCTCTTTGATTTTTTAATGTTTGTATTCAAAGTGAAATAATAGTGTACTTTGAAAATGTTATCAGGCGATGTTGTACTTGATAACCATATATTTGAAATTAAGAAATATCCCCATCGGAACGCAACAACGACTATCATCTAGATCTTTCATTTAGTTTCTAGTTAAGTGTCTAAATGAAAGCCCATCGATCCTGGTTAAACCAAACGTCTGTGGTAAAGTTTCTTGGAAAACGCTTCCGCGCTCCGTGTGTAATACGGTGTGCCAAACAATAATTCACGGTAAAGTGCTACTTTTTATAGTTATACACTGTTTAAAACTACCTCAAATACACGCAATCACACAAACACATACACCCGCATGTAGACGTTTGCACGTAACACGTGCGTATTAACACACACGATGATGCAATTGCTATTCAAAATGTTGAATAATTTCATGGAAGACAACCTTTCTTTATCATGTATATTTGAGAGGATAGCAGTCACCTCGCTTAATTGATATTAATCATCAGAGTTCACGCTTCACAAATCATTCCATTTTCAAAATCATAGTCGAAACATTCTGGTGTTTTATACATGTATCTCCTTGTCTACAACAAACAAACACGATAAAAAAGCAATACATATACCATGGACGAAAATGTAGATCGATTTATTTATAAACACATCATGACTTCAAAGCTCACTGTTTTATAACGCCTGCTCACGCATATACATAACACAACGTATTACTATAGTCGCTGAGTTCGTTCACACAGTCAATTTTATAATGTTTCAACATGCATGTATCACCAACTACGGAATCTGTGGTTTGATCGTGCATGCGCGCTGGCAAGCATTACGGGACTCGAACCTGTTGTCGTTGCCATCACAACCCCCGTATATAAACTTCTTACACACTCCGTTGGCCCAGTACCACCGTTCAAAAGCCGCATGGCAGGATCCGGTATCTGCCGGCAGATTACAAACTATGCACTTCCGCTCGCACTCCTTCTGCGTCTGGAAGTTGTTCCAGTTCCCACCGCAACCGCCGTAGACGAAATCTTTGCACACGCCAAATCGTTAACAAAATATCGTCAAACATCATCATGGCTGACCGCGAAACTATTGTATCTGATATCAACATGTTTTGTAGATACAGTTTCTCGTTCAGGCGCCGATAGAAATGTTCGGATAGCCGTCAAATTTGATGATGTATGGCCCATTATGTTTTTATTGTTTTCCGTTTCGTGAAATCATTATTGCAGTGTAGTGACCTTTAAGCATATTAATTGTGATCATCAGTTTGTGTCACGTTAGATGATAGATCAAACCTGTGTCTGTCGTACCACATTAACACTTTTAGTCGAGTAGATCGCTAGTTACATGGGCTGTTACTAGTTGTTGAACATAATTTTCAGTCGTAATTTCGCTATGATGTTTATTTGTCCTTGTAAAAGATACCACAACCATGAAACCCGTGTCCAATCGGAAAGCATATTTTGTTAAAAAATATATATGCAAAAACATAATATTGACAAATATGGCATTGACAATTGAATTCACAAAGAAAAGACAATACGTTCGAGCATAATATATATATGTGTGTATATGTTTTTATATATCTTGACTATAATATGAGGTACCAAGATGATAGGAAGGACGCTTGCATTTTTGGGAAACCAGTTCCTAAAATTGAACTGCTAATAACGTCTGACAAAGTGGCATGCTTGTGGTATTTCAGTCACGACAGTAACAGTGATTGTTTATACTAAGTCAATCTCTATTGATGATCGTTCATAAGTCTTTAATTAAGAATGGACGTATTAATACATGCACTTGATATAGGCGATTAAGCAGCTGATTATAGTGTTCGTTAAGTTTTAACTGCTAATAAGACGTAGATAATTATCTCTTTATAAGCGATAAGCACATAGACCAACTCTTTGAGCTGATATAGTAAGTACTATGACAATCGGTTCACTTCCTGAGATGTTAATTAGTAGTATGTAGTATTATCAGAAAGATTATGGGAGACTCGCGAGTATTTTGCTTTGCTCTGGTACTAATTGAAAAGATCCCTGTATCTGATAGACAGTTTTATAACATTGAAGTTTGACGACAATCTTAGCAATGTAATACCTACTATACAAATTTATCACCATTTGCCATGTGGAGCATGTCGAGCTATCTGCAAACACATTTCATATACTTGTATACATGTATGCGAGAAGAGGCGCAAATGCAGAAGCCAGCGTATTTTGCTGTTTGAATAATTGCCTTTTTTCAAGATTTGTTTTTTTTTTAAACTAAACAAAGAGAATGTTTTGCCTTATCTTCAGGTTAATTGTTATTGACATGATATGCTACACACCAACACAACACAGTGCAATATAAAATAAACACACACATATACAAGTAGGAATAACACTGGGATCATTGCATTTAGACAAACACGTATGCTTCGTCGTAGCCATCGTTAAACAAGTAAGAAAATGTGTATTTATTTTCAATGTGAATTGAAGATAAGGAACTGCTTTACATTCATTTTGCATAGTCAATAGTTTAATCAACACTCCAAGCAAACTAATTTACATCGTATTTGTCTGTATTCTTCAGAACGTTTTCGTGTAATTTAAAAAAAAATGAGTTGTATTAATAATGTTATCATAATGTTCAAAGTTCGCTTTCCAAAAAGGATTGCTTCGAACAGAATATAAACTTGTGTACAAACTGTTGAAAATTCCATAGTCGTTCATGGGGCAGCAGTTATCATGTTTGTTTATATTATAATCTATAATAGATGCCAACTTTTTTTACCACAAACTTGTAATTTGTTTGCATAATTTTCTGATATTATTTATCGCGACGCAGCAATGAGTAAAAAAATACATGTTTCGATATTTGTGCACTATTTCCTATTTGTTCAGTATTTCCACAAAAAACTCTAGTTGCTGTTTTCCATCATTGCCGGATGTTTTGTTATTAGGAAATGTTCTCGACTAAAGGTAAATTACTTCAACGGACACATCTTTCTTTATAACTATGCACGTGCGTTTTGTCATAAGATTGTATTTCTTTTATTGTAATAAACGGACACTATGAATAACATATTTCTATTTTACCATACGCCAACCCCACGGCAGAAGGAATGAAAGATAGTAAAATCGACTGTATAAGCTAATGTTGATTATTCGACAAGTATATTAACTTTGTTGAACATGCAATTGATCAATAATGTTGAAAAACCCACGTTTGTTTTTATGTGTGATTTTTGCATACAGACAATTAAGACACCATTGCGATATAAACATATAAATCGCAGCAATAAGTAAAGATTAAATCCGGGACCAGTAGGGAAAGATTTCTTATTTTTTCGACCGTGTGAAAATGTGATTTGTGGAAAAAAAAAATCCAAAATAGCTCTCACATACCTCGCTTTGTCTTGTATTTTCATCTCGTGAAAAAAACCACACATAAATTACAACATATTATCTTAATTAATCTTACAATACAAAACAATAATACAGAATGTAACAGTCTTAATATGAGCATAGCAAGAAGTAACGCAATTGTGCGCTTGATGTAATTTGCATCTAACCTAGCCAGTCAATTACAAAAATAAGCGTAATATTTTCAATGAATTCTTTTCTTTTTGTTAACAATTAGCTTATTGTAATAGTTAGTTACAAACTGCTCAGTTATTTTACTGCCTTGAAACTTTGAATTTATGGATAGCATTAGGCATACACTTACTTAATTCACCAACATATTTTAACATATCATGGTCGATTACATGTAACACACAAATTATACATTGCGCTACGGAATCGAATCCGAATGATTGAAGTCTGTGTCAACAGTTTTGTCGTTTTTTTTCAAATTAATTCAAATTAGTTGGTGAATTAGTGCACCGACATGTCGAAATATACATCATCATCTATTATTTATGAATTGTTCTTGTTAGTGACAACAACCTCGCTTAAGAAAGGCATATACTACTTCAAGCGACTGGATTTTCTTTTGTTCACTTTTTATCATGATGCTTTCTAATGCTATAGTAACAACGAGCACACTTATCAGTGTTTACCTTTTCAATAAACAAAGTAAAATTAAGTTTTAAGTTTCGATCATGACACCTGTATAAACTTCTTCATCAATGCAAACGACGTCGGTTTGAGACAATGCTTTATTCGAAACGTTGGTTTTATGACGGATCAACGAAAAATCGAGATTTCGTCTTTATTCTCAGGTGCGCTTTCAGAAGCAGGGACGGTTGACGCATTACCTTGGGATCGTCCTTGACCTGTCTTTGAAGTTGCAGTCACTCCAGTAATGGTAAAATCAACCTTTGTGAATACCTCATGGACCTGTTTTAGAAAAGAATAGCCCGTAAAACTTTTTTTTTTAAATAAACACCGCGTGAAATCGACATTACCACATTACATGAAGCGAAAATGGTGATAAGTTAATAACCTGAGGTACAAACACAAAGAGCTGAGTTAGTGTCGTTCCGAAGATCAGAAACCAGGATGTTATTCCATAGAGAAGAACCACCTGGTTTTCAAGGACCAAAGAAAGAACGAGTCAGACGGCACTAAGGATGACAACGTTGTAAAGACAAAGGCCGATTTGGTGGGCGTCGTTCAGAGCTTCAATCGTTACCTGAAATTATAATAAAAAAATATAAAACTCCAATATGGTGAAGTCCTTTGTTCAATAACCCATTGATAAACCACACCACAGCTCTTACAAAACACTAAACACATTTCGTTATGTGTCGCATTTAAATTGTAATATATTTGCAATACAAATGGTCCAATATTTAAATGTAACATTATAAATTGTATAATAATAAGAACATAGAGCGTAATGTCAATTGTGAAATGTAATTCTTTTAAAGACCGAAAATGAAGATGTGTACGAACAGTTTTCTAAAACAAATATTAAACATTTAATTTACAATGGTTTGGTTGATGTTCAAATCACAACAAAGTGTGCAACAGTCTATTCAAGAGTGCATACATGACGTGTTTCCCATGCAAGAAAAGCACCAAACGTAAGCAACATTCCTTCGATGATGTAGATGGTCCATACAAAGTAAGTAGATTGTATCGATACGCACGTTTGGAATAAGAAACGCACTTCCTCGTCATTTCCAACCACGTCTTTCTATCAAATGTAATACACACGGTACTAAAGACGCGAGTAGAAAGACACCAGTTGCTAAAATATTAATAAGGGAGTCGGGTAAATGAGTTTAACAATAAAAACAATCAAACGCGTTTGCCAACAAAGAATAAATTGTTATATAACTTCAATTTCTGTGAAAATCACAGAAAAGCATAACGTTCGGTCAATTTATTGTGTTGTTGAATGGATCAACAAAAACAATAATACATCGAACTAGGTATATGAGTAATACAATGTAAGGATACGGAAATTATTAAACTTAAATGTAATAATCAATATTTTTTGGGAATGATGCTCCTGTTTGTTAAAAATACCTCATTGTCGAGTTCACACAGCATCACCTCAAATGGACTCAGGAGCTTCCATATAACTCGAAACTCTGCCAAGAACATCACGATTATAGCATGATTATGATGGCGAGGAGTTGAATGTCCTTGATGGTCTTAAAAGCGCAATCGGCACAGTGATAACGTGTTGCATATACTTTCGGCATGGTACAATTTGGCGGATGTTTTTTTTTTTTATAACATGATAAGGTTACTCAAACACAACATTGACATTTTTTACGAAGTGGCAAATTTAATCTCAATCTATTTTGAAATAGCAGTCAAAGAATGTTTTTATTACAACGATGCTCTTTTAATGGTAAAAGTTTGAAATGTAAACTCTAAGGTTTATACACATACCAGTGTTGTCGCATAATCTTACCCTTTTCAAAAAAAAAATGTTTGTAAAAATGCGGTATACACGCCAAGTTTTTTGAGAAAAGCGCACTGAACGTAATGGTAAATGCGAGACAAAAAAACAAACGACTCTTGTCTGAAAAGAAAAATACACACGCCGTATCAATCATAGAAAAAGCATACACAACAGAAAGAGACAAGACATGTAAAAAACAAAACAAAACATAGAACATAATATTTTACGAAATGGAGAATCTAATCTCAATCTGTTTTGAAATTTTGTATTGTAACGCGAATCCTACTTAAGCGGACCGCAATTTATAAACCTTCCGAATATTAAACTCTGGGAGAGGGACAAACTGTCTCGGTGTATAAACAACAGACAAAATCAATGGATTTAAATAGTAACTGAATTTAATTATACTTCTTACTCTAAGTTTGGTATCAGTACAATAATCTTATAATACTTGTTTGAGCAATAAGTTCATAAATAAAGTATGTTATAACTATCAACGTATAGTTATGTTTTAAGTAATATTAATGTTCAAATGTTATAAGCAGTCGTCAAATGTCTCCGATTATTATTATTATTCAGCAACTATTATTTACGTTTCCATCCTCCAGTCCTCCTTCTTCTTGTCGTTAAAATGTTAGTGTTCTAAGTTTCAGAAATGATAGTATAAAGTTATATTTTTCTGTTGATAAATTTAGATGTTTATGGCCTAAAGTTCCAATGTTAAAAGCTAGCGTTCCTGCTGTGTCGTCAGTTTTATAGTGTCCCGCGCTCGGATACTTGAACCGGTTCTCTGATTCCTCGCAGCCAATCAGAACGCTCCCTTTGTATGACGTATGCGGCGAACCTCTACGTTTCGGAAACTTCCGAAACGAATCCTTCCGCCCGAAAGAAATACACCCGCTTCGGATATCCGTTAAGTCTTTAAACACTCAGCCCCTTATTTGTTCAGTTCCCTTTTTCGATAATTACAATAGTTGAGTGTAACCACAACAGTAAGTCACAATATTTTAGCATATGAGCATAAATAACAACTATCAATATTTTCAAGCGACAATGGGGGGCGAAAGCAAAACTTGATTCCGAATTTCCGAATCATGGAGGATTAACACATTTCAAATGCAATTTCCAATGGAAATAAGTAAGTTTTTAATCCTAATTGTATTTCTGAATTGTATTAAAGACAACAATAGTGGATCCGGTGTGGCTGGGATATTATACGGGTAAATGTTGCATAATTTCGCAAACTGCCAAATTGTGTTTCTGTATAAAGCAGAGTATCGTTCCTAAATAGATTGTCATATAATAAGTTTATGCTTTATCAGTAATATGACCTACATATTACAGTATAATTGTTTGAAATATTCATTTTCCAATATATGAACACGTCCTTTTAACATAAAAGGACGGAGTTTGCAAACTGTAAAACTCGTACAAAACTAAAACAAAATATGTAAAAAAAAATCCCCAGGCAGATAGTAATTCACTGCTGTCACCATTAACCTCAGCAGTCGTCTCAGTAACAAGACAAATGTAAAAACAGTAAATAACAAGAATTATTTAATGAACATAACATTGTACGTTGAGAATATCAGATGAATACGCAGGGTATATTTGTTTACCGTCATACAAGGGTCAAGCAAATAAACAATTTACGCGGACAAAATTAATTGGTAACTGATTCACGCAGAAAGCTGTTTGATCAGAATGGTCGCAATTTGGCGTTGCGTTTGGAATATTATTATTATGATTATTGAATGTCGTGAGACTGCTCTCCGAGCCAACTACAGTGGATAATAGGTCAAGCACATGAGTAAGAGATTGCTTTATACCACACATGTGGCGCTGGTAACATTTTCCGAGGGGCGGATGAAAACTGTCACGTAACACAAAACGCAACCAAGTAAAAGCACATTGTTGATCTATGGTGAAGACAGTTTCACGATTCTGAAATATAAATCTAACATGTATAAAACATTTGATTCAGTAGACGTATATTGTGTTGTATATCTATTTAAATATGAACGAGAAAATACCCATTTTAAACAAAGCTTTGTCGATTATCTATTATTGCAAGAGTAAATGAATGATATGTCCAGGTTTTGTTTAATGAAATAATGATAAATACATGTGTATTGAATTTATTGAAGCACTTTAGTAACCTGTTGTTCCTGAAGTAGACAACACACCTATCGTGATATACAGGGTGGGTGGGATGACAATCTCCTTGCGAGTTACGAACGTTGAATCTCGAGGGATCTTGTTGTCTGAAGGTTTGTAAAAATACATAAAACAAAACTAATATAGTGATTATATATGTGAGTGAAACCGACAGGCACTCGAATGCCTGCTTTAGTTCTGATACAGTGAGTTTCATGTGCATCCCATTTATACTATACAAGTTATTCTCCGCAAAAGAAGCGGGACGGACTGACGGATTGTTAATCGTTATAATGAACGTACATGTATTCCATGTTGTGCTAATAGAGACCTTCCCAAGACCCTAGATTCAATCAGCTTTAGGTTTTTATGTCGTGTTGTACATTGGATAGGTTATTTGTAACTTTTGTTTAATATAATATTTGTGGTAATACGGATATTTATACTGATAATGTTTGATGCATGAGTCCTACATATTCTTATTAATAAAATGCATATTCCATTTTGTAGTATAAATAACATGTTGATAGAAGTCTTAAATGAATATTTATACAGTTTAAAACCATTGTGTGTTCGTGATGTTCTTGTCCAACATATTAAAAGCGCCCCTTGAAAACTCGCAAACTTTAAAGAACACCTTAATGTGTCCATGAATCAGAAGTTTGCCTTCTAGATGGATACATTTTATACTTTAATTAAATATCATTTTTCACTAGCTGATGGGGCTTACGAGACTGCAGACACAATATAAGGAGTTGAAGCCATATTAACATTCTTAACAACGTTTAACAACGTTTAACAACGTTAGCTTTTATGCAAGACAATTGACCAACACAATACAAGACAAAACATGAAACACAGGACAAAACACAAAATAAATTAAAGATTGGTTCACATCATTGGCACGGTCAACTCAACGCATTTTGTTTTAAAACGATTGAACGGCAAGTCGAACTTCACACTTAGTAGAAAATAACTCCAACAATAATCACAAAACATAAAAGTGTAAGGAACATGAACATGTATATGTTAATTTGAACTTTGAAATTATACTAAACGTTTTAAGATACCTCATAATTTTTTATAGATGGACCATATTTCTTTTTATACTAATAACGAAATAACCTTTTTCCTAATTTTGTTAATACAATTAACATACTTACAACACGAGGACACTGCACCTATGTGTGTAGTATTCGATTTACGTGTCACGTCTTTACATTCATATGTTCATATCTGTCTATGAGATCATTTCAGACGCGTTTGGTTAGTGATCTGGCTGGGTTAAGTGTGAGGTTTGGCGAGCCCTGAAGCCATTTTAAAACCAAAATTCCTTGTATTTTACGATCCAAAGCGGTGATACCAGATCAAATAACTGTGCTATGGTTTGTGTTCTGTTAAAAGAAGTAGGGGTTGGACAGGAATTTCTCTCCAAATGTAGTTGTATCGTTTGCTACATTTAATGAATATTCATTAATGGCTGACAATAAATGGTTTGCGTAGACCGTTTGCGTACTTTTTAGAAATTAATTGATTTTTCCGAAAGTCAATTTTACAAGGTCAATTAGAGCTTTGAGGATGTTGATGTCATGTTTGATTGCGTCGACTTTGTGTCGTTATTATATGCATTTAGTCGCACGGTCCCCCATTGAACATAATGATAAGAGGACAACTCAACACCTTGCATACTTATCTAAATGCAAATTACAAAATACCTGTAAACATTGTCATACCACTCGATATATGGCTGTTATTGTTTAACTAATCAGTAATAATAAGTTGAATGTATAAATTGTGCTACCTTTCCATTGTAAGGTACCCGGTATCCAATATAATCTCTTCGGATTAGTATCCTGTCGATAATGCCCTAGATTTATACGATTTCCACCTGTAAAGTGGCAAGACGAATGCATAAAACATGTCCGATATTTACGCATCACATCTTAATCGTACCGGTTAAGAAAGATATTGAAATTCCCAAATTTGACAACAGGTTTAACGATATTGGTGAAGAGAAACACTGCATGTTAATAACTGATGTGCCTGAATAAAATATACCGATTTCATAGGACATAATAAATACAATAGCCTCTTTGTTTTAATAATCACGAGGAATACATGGTTTTGTTGTCATGGAACCAAATATAAAACATGAGTCGTTTCTAACGTTAGACCAGGACAAAATGTTATGGAATAACATATAGTCGTATAAACATTGTTGGACACTATGTCATTTGAAATGATAAGACAATTAACAGCTGGTTTAAAATTGATTTTTCAAGAGCCCTGTTACGGCGTTATGTTTGGAGAAGGATAGTCCATATGACATCACTTTTAAAACAGGATTATATGATGCAAAGCAACGTATATAAGACAATCCGAATTCCATGAAATAAAACATTAATTGGTTTATGTCTTATTTCAAACAGCCAATATCCGTGAAACTGCTCTTTCTATTAAAACTTTAATGCTGCGATCTTGTATGCGCTGCATCAAGATGCTTTTATCTGGGTCCGCACCACCTTTGGCAAATGATATTCTGCCAGACATCCCGATGATATTCTGGTTTCCCATGCATTGAAATGTGATCTTGCCAATGTCCGAATCCTTGTAGGTGAAGTCACCAATTGTCTTAGGATGCCCTGCAATCACGCATAAGCTTTTTTTTAAATCTTTATTGGAACTTTACACAAATAGTGAGATCGTTGAGGTAATTCTACTATTCAACGGAATCACAACTCGAAATGTAACGATTAATTGCAAATATTCATTTTATTTATTGATAAGTCAATTGGAATACCGTCTACGTCAGTGTGCTGTAAACAATGACAAAACAGGTAATTTAGATTTTCAAAAACCGGGTTCCAAGGGAAACTTCTAAGAATTTTCATAAACTACATACAATGTGTGTTAAAATGCAAAAGCATGATGTATAGATATTATTGCTATTAATATGGTTGCAAGTTGTGAGTCGAAGTATCAGCCGTGCAAAGCATCAAGTTTGAAAAAGCGATGCCAAGCGTCAAACGTGCCATAATATCTAAGTAGATATACATATACTTCTGAGCTTTGTTTCGGCGCAATCCAGGGCCAATGCAGACATCCAAATATGATCATAGGCCTGGCCTAACACGAACTTGAATAGATCAAGGTCCGATGTATTCTCAGGATGGACTTCCCATCGTTTCAGGTATTGAGATGCTATACAGGTAAAAATAAAGTGTTTCATTAGTGTACACTGTCGACACACTCGATTATGGGCAAGCATGTTTTGACGTATGAGGCACTTTTACTGATGACCATCTAGAAACCTGACTCTTATTTTTATGTCGGTTGATTATCAGAAACGAAAGCGGTACCCCTTAATTGACATAGCTGCTGGTTACGCCCCTTGTGGAACTTGAAGTTTATACCAAAGTTCCGTAAGGGGCCGCCATTAACAATAGGCAATGGATACGGTTATTTGTTGTAAAATTATACTTCGTAGTGGTGAACACAATAACGTTTGAATAATCGAACACTTGTTCGTGGTAAGTTAATGTATTTAAAATGTTCACTTATTCGATGTGTATGTAAATTTTCAGTAAGAAAACATACACATTAAACCACACACAAATAGGATAAAATGGGTGCTATGTCAAAATACTATAGTTATTGTGCTATAGAATAATCACAACCGTATTAAAGGCAACGTTGTTTTGAGACGTTTTTCTTAATATAGCATAATATCAAGGCATTAAGCTTAACGTGACTTTCCACTTTTCTTTTGTTTTCTTTACAGTTTCACATCATTGGTAAATTAATCTACCGGTTTATGAGCATATCATAATAAAAAGTTTCTTCATACGTTTTATGCATCAATCCGGTATTAAAATTAATGTATAAACCTAGCACGCCACCTGAGGAGCTATCAACTAATCTAAAAAATATATTGCTATCGTTCGAATCATATAACTGATATATTTGACTCATGACACAATTAAAAACATCTGCTGCTTTCATAAAGTCAGTCATTTATAACAAATTAAGACACCTAACCCTTTCACTGTAACAACCACAATATCATCTTTATTAATCAAATGCCATGCCATGCTTTTATGGAATCAACCCATAACGGTTCATCACTTTTTAATTTGTATCAATGAAATGTAAAGCCTTTTTAATGAAGACATTTAATTTGATATCCAACTCGCATTTCGTTATTTCGAAAAGAACATATGTACGTACATACATTTTCCTTATAAATATGTCGCCTTTGTTCTCTTAATATAATTTGTTTGACGTTTTTCAAGCAAGTGATATAAATCTCTGACGTTGCCATTTCATCCGCATTTTATTAAAGTCGTCAATAAAATTCGTTTCTTCTTTATAATAAACGCCCTCCTATTATTGTAGTTGAATGTGATTGGAAATTACAAAAAACGTACATCTTGGTTTGTAGCCTTTATTTATAATTTAATTAGTAAGTAGGTCTACTGTCGACTGCGGATGCCTACCTGTCATTCCACCAACCCCAATTTCATCTACAGGATTATAGTAAGTAGCTGAATTGAGAAATGCGCCCTCTACCGCCTGGGACATTTGTTCCGGTGGCAGTCAATGAGAGGGTCACGAACCAACCAGAAGTTCGTAGAAAACCAGCCGACGAACACCGAGACTATCTTCGGTCCAAACAGTCCTACCTTATACGCCTGTAGCAAACGAGGCATTTAAGTTTTACACGAATTAAACATGTTGTAACGCTTCCAAAAACCGTTTTGTTGTTGTTTTATATTGATAGCGCATCGATCAATTTTGTTGTATTGTGTTTTCATTTACAAGTACAGTGTATTTCTCTATTAACAACGCATCGATTAATAGTATTGTATTTAACAAAAAAATACTGTTTGTTATTATCAACACATTAAATGGCAGGCGTTGTTACCCGAAACGCTCAAAATAACGTCTGTGCATATGCATCTGGGAAGAATACAATGAGGTCACTTAAATGGCGTAAATAAAAAAAAAATACAATGTGTTGGTTGTTTTGGCTATTGCTATAAGGAACACTTATTGTTTATGCGTTAACTTTATTTAAATAAATATTTGTACGAAATATTCGTTAATTTTGAGCGTTATATGGGCTTTAAACAAAACTCATAGCCAAATCCTCTAACTCACCGACTAACTTATAAAAACAAAACATTTAATTAATCATAATTACATGTCTTGTTACATTGGCTGGCATTTGATTGCATATGTGCTCAAAGCAAATCACAATTCTGCTCGAGATTATTCAAAGCTAATTTTAAATTGAGAAGTAAGATAAAATCCATAATTAATTAATAATATTTCTTTTTAAAGCGTCTGCAATCGTATAGAAGCTTGTGTTATAAACTCTTTAATAACTAAGTGGATCTCGTACAATCTTTCACATGGGGAATGACCTTAATGTGTAGATTATCGCAAATAAGTACATTTTGGCTGCGACGAATGTTCTCAGAATTATGTAAGTTAAGTTTGCTTAAGTCAAATATGCGTTTAAAGATGTACCACTTGCAGCAAATTACTATAAACAACGAAACTTTAGCCTTGCCGACAAGAGTGAATCCGTATTATAGCATGATATCGTAAATGTATTGCAATGAATCAATTGCCTTACAATCAGGAACAAAACAAACGAATTTGATAAGAAACACAAATACACAAGAAACACACACAACTGAATGCAATTCTGGCTTGGAACGGTCTAAGCAAATATTTTGGGGTTGAAACTGGACGTTCGGCACTTCGAACGTAATCAAGGCACAGAGTTGTTATTAAAACTATTAAGACTAACGTCCAAATACGATGCAACGAATCGCGTTAAAAACTAAAACACGGACTTCAACAAATAAGGTTTCCAGTTACGTCCGAATGTGATACAAATGTAACTAAAACTGATATCATTCAATACAAACACGACATAACGAAATATATGCATGCTTCAATCCTTTAAAACATCACCAACACAAGAATTTCGCGATATTTAGAGTAGTGCTGCAGTCGTGATATTTAGAGAATTTTCACAATCCGATTGTGAAGATATTCACAACTGACAAAATCGGAATCTTTTGGACAGTTATAGCTCTTGGTCACGTTTAACACGTGTACAATTGTTATATAATAATCGTTAAACAAATATCGGTATTACAGTTTTAGAACCCTCTATTGCCTGTTTTTTTAAACATAAAAAATAAACAATTATATATACAGTCCAAAAACACATCCACAAGATTGTTCATGACACCTGGGTATTATTATCTCGGCATACCGTACGCAATTCCTCCAAGTCTGAAAATTGCAATTCTAAGAAAGATGCGATATCGCGAACAATTCCGTATCACCCTAGACTATTTGTTGGATCAAATTTCTGTTTTAAATGAAACTATTATAATATAATCAACAATTATATTCAAATTGCTATACAAGATAAAACATATATATACCATTCAAATAATCGAACGTTGAATAAAACATTTACCGCGCACAGCACAGACCGAGCCTTGTCTTCGTACATTGCCGTCATAATGATGCGGGCATCGTGGGTCTGAAACACATGACAAAACAAGTGACTAAACAGTTGACACATTTTTAAGTAAAATAGAAGGTAAAACACGTATCAAACATCTGCACAAATGTAAACCACCACCTAAACATACGCATTTACTTTATTTTCATTCAATGAGACCAATTGTCCGCTGTTAATAGTATTCGATGTCTTTGAAAGATAGTGTGCATACAAGTTAAAATCCTGAACTCATTATTCAATACTACAAACCTTTAAGTTTTTCACTCTGGTGTAAGGATCATGCATGAAAATCTCTTGGGACAGTAGTATAATGTTATTTGCTGTAGCCTTTTCTACAAAATCATCGGTTACCCTATAACATTCAATTAAACACATGTATAATTGACTACATGTATAGTTAATGTATAAATACACATAATAAGTATAAGACTGTTCATAATGAAGTGTATATTCAAAATACTAAAGTTTAATTATAAACAACAAGCTGTCCTTTCATGTTAATCTGTTTTAACTCAAACGCGGGAAATGTGTGTGGTTAGTATCAATATTGAATAAAACATGGATTGTTTATCGTATTAATTAAAGGGATAGAACTATTGCACATACCACGTAGAGTGCTAGATCATAACACGATCATTTAACAGTTTAAACGGATATTGATACCAACGATTTTAATATAATATAATCCAAAAATTGTATCTGTATTTCGTCTTTATTGTGGTAAGTCGGACATTTGCTACTAAGTTTCTTATTTTTTTGGATATTCTAAACTCGTTCATAAGTATATTATTGTCCCAATATATATTTGAGCCAAAATAGGTATGAGCATTTTGTTGGGAAAACACCTCTGGGCTGTGAAACTAATATGAGTCGTGTTCTGAGAAAACTGGGCATAATGCATGTGCGTAAAGTGTCGTCCCAGATCAGCCTGTGCAATCCCCATATGCTAATCAGGGTCGACACTTTCCGCTTTTATGACATTTTTCGTTATAAAGAAGTCTCTTCTTAGCAAAAATCCAATTTAGACGGAAAGTGTCGTCCCTGATTAGACATTGCGGACTGCACAGGCTAATCTGGGACGACACTTTACGTACATGCATTATGCCCAGTTTTCTCAGAACGCGATTCATATTCGAACCTTATACTCGCCTTAAACGAATTTCCAAACGGATTGCTGATCGTATACCGGTATCTTTTCGGATAATCGCGAAACAGTTATTTCATCGTTGCTTCAACAGAGGCGTTTTCTGATGACTAGCATGCTTTCCATGCATTCATTAAGGAATTGTCTGAGATCTACAGCATTTGAATTGCAGCATTGTGGTATGGGATAAATACAGAACCCGTATAATTTGTGTCCATTATTAATTATTGAACGCGAAAACACCTGCTGGATCGATTTCGTTTAATAATCATGCAACGTCTTTCCAGGGAATTCCTTTATTTCTAATGCATCTCAACGCGTCAGTGATAAGGCTAAGAAACTTTAGAAATGTTTATGTCAAACATTGTAGAGTTAATACCGTTATATCCTGATATCGAGTTCGAATGACTTGCTTTTCACTTCACAAACTTCATTTGAACAAGAAAAATACGTTCACATTTGAGACGTTTTTTGTGCTGCGTTCAAGTATTTTTTTTATTATTTGAACATAAACATGATATGTGAAGCTCGCACGTTGACACATTCAATATCTGTGTGTGTGTATTTCAATATAATGTTCGCACTTTCATGTTGCATAACAAAATATGATATTATCAAGGGTGAGTTTGAATGTTAAATCATTTTTTTCTTGTTTAGTTAAAAAAAAAACACAAGGTGGATTTCACTCGAAAGCTTTTATAACGAAGAGCCTAACATTGTAAACAATAATAGCTGATTGAACAGAATATAACAGAGCAAACGTAAGGACCACTTTTGCGGTAGTAAAAACTAATAAACAACATGTAACGGTAGCAAAACCTTCACATAAACATATATGGTATGAATGAATGTTGTTTCAAAATTGTTGGCTGAGAAAATATACAAGTTTCATAAACAATGCTATGGTGGTGATATAAACGTGTATTGTTGAAAGTTTAAAGTGCAAAATGCACATCCATATTACACAATTTAACATTTTGAAACATGACTTTAACGGTTAAATTAACATTGGCTACATGTTATGTTACCATTGTTATTTTGTTTTTTTCTAATTAAGCTTTAACACGATACAAACGTTAACCCATGTTGACACAAAATTGCACATAAACCGCATAATGATCTTTATGCATATACCAAGTTTCATGACGAAATTGTACGTACTTTCCCAGTCACTTCTGTACTTGGAATTATTTTATATCTCTAACAGTCACCTTTTTAACACCGGTACAGGACGACAGGCTGCAGATGTTCATTGATGCCATAATGACGGAAGAAAGAAGAAACCATGCAGACAGTGACCGACTATAAACAGGAAGACTCGATCCGAGCACGATGACGGGAGAAAAAAAGAAACCGCAACTCAAAATCGAGCCTATGGGTATTTGGTCCCGCGATAAAATTGCCTGTGTANCACATCAGGAAGTTCCACACCATTGAACATTTGATTATTTGACTGTCCTTACATCAGATATAATTATAGGTCTTCTTTCGGAAACAAACAGTTTATTATAGTGTCTAAGTAATACAGAATCAACATATCCTCTTGTTATCGGCGCACTCTTGAATAAACCATTATACAAGACTGTTTATAAAATGCATTAAGAAATCCTCGTGCAGTAACTGTTTTAAAGCAAAATCTTACCACAGAAAAGAACTCCTCTGTCTGATGAAGCGTTGTCGCAATGTTCCAGTTGAATAAATCCTTCATCATATGGATTCGAAGATCATTTAGTTTTTGGTCAGGCACTGCCAAACTATACAGTTTTGGGAACCGGGTCCGATCCGACAGAATAGGGGAAGATGAGCCAAATGACAGCTAGAAGAAACCTCGAGACGATAATGCAATACAAACAAATATAAAAATATAATTAACAAGCGCTTCAAAAATCTTGTTTACATGCAAATAAGACTTGTCGAATAAGGATACGAAAATATAATTTATTGGGTTTTGTGCGTTTTTTTGGGATCATGTCAAACTGTTTTCGGAATTTTTCCAACATTTCATATGTCGTTTTAATTTTTTAATTATTTTAAATGTTAATAAACATCAATTTGGCAGTAACAAAGATACGCCAATCAAACGTTTTTCGCAGTTGAATATTGGGTCATTTGAAATTTCTTATTGTATCTTTGCTATAAGATAATGATCTTGATTTTCGACATAGAAGTTTGTTTATAGTGTCAGTCAAATAGTATACTTGTAACTAATTCAGGTTAATGCAAAATCATTTTATTATTTGCAGACCTTTTTTGATCGTTGACATTGTGTCGTGATTTGGACGCTAGACAGTGACCTTGATCTTGCGCTTTAAACTCCGTTTCATCATGCTGATCACTTTTGCATATTTATGTGAAAATATATCCACGCTTGACAAAGTTTCCCGCCGGACAGAGTGTTGCCATTTAATTGTGAACTTGAACTTGTATGTATATGGACTTATATTTTGCGCGCGAATCTCCGTCTAGTAATACGGATCTCTTATAGCAATTTATATGAAAATCGGAGACGATACTAATTCGTGTGAAATGGTACAATAATGTACATACAATAATTATTACGTTAGTATCTATGGACGCTTGCTCATGTGCACATATTGTGCATGCAATTAGTTTAAATAATTTGCTTAACAAATATAAGATATTAACTTTGATCTCAATTGTTATTACGACAGTTCAGAGGCGCGGCTTGGCTTACATAAATATGTAGACCACCATATTTGCCCCCCCCCCCAAAANAAACAAAAACAAACAAACAAAAAACAAATAACACAAATAAACACACATACAACTATTTGGTTAAGGCTCAAAGTATTTTGAGGAGCATTTGGTTATATTTAGAGAATATGTATGCCTCTATGATCTTAAATATAATGGCATGTTACTAAGATTAATTAATTGAGAAGTGTTTTTTTTCTAAGATTAATTAATTGATAAGTGCTAGTTTAATGTGCATTTTCATCTCCACTAGACCTCCATTTAACATTAATAAATGAGACTGTTTGAGAAATCGATTAAACAGTGTGTGTACAAACGTTTATAACCCGCACATGATTTTAAAATTGGAAATATATCGTTTAAAGTGACTGTCACGCTGTATGATGTACACCACATTTTAAGTGCCCCATGCCCATCGCTCAATAGTTTTAATGCACATGTAGTTTGCTAAACTATTAACACTTCGTTAACTTTTCCATGTTGGTTAGAATTGCCAAATGTAAAAATAAATTTCCATTTTTTTTCTGCGGAAGGGAGTCTTAGAGCCCTGTTTGTCGTGCTGATTGAAACTCTCCATTTGCTTATGGCTGATTTGATTGTGTCATAAGGTTAATGGGTATTGTGCAATTATAATATCATATATTAAGAATACGTTTTGAATACTTCAAGTATGTGATCGTTCCCGGTTAATCCACTCGAAATAGTCCTTTAGAATTCCATGCAAAAGCAGTGTAAAAAAGACAAAGTATCGCTATATGTCTCGATTCAATTTTATTCAGCATTCCAAATGGTATATACTAGGACACAGAAAATATATTTCATTTAAAAAATAAATTATGGTTTTAACAAAGCAAAAGACAATACAAAAAAACACCACGATTGCCATTGTCAACCTTCAAAATGTTTAAACCTACGTCAAGCATGATGCTGCATTTAACCCCGCCGAACTGAACGTTTCAACAATTCTTCTTAAACTCTTCTCTTTACACACGTTTAACTTGACACACAAATACGTTGTATTTTAATGTGACTGCGTTTCAATTGATTTGAATGATGCAATGAAGTGATAACGTCAGCACATGCAGTTTTCCATTTGTTTTGCATTTAATAAATATGTATAGAAACGCTGTATTGGATTGATAACTTATGGCTATAATTCTTATACAGTATATTAATTTGAAATGTATACACGATTTTAAATGTTTACAGTTTATCCATGACTATTCAAATTTCAGAACAAATGAAAGAGGAAGTTGTACATTTTTACGAGTTAAATCGTCTACAAGTATAAACTGCATTTGACCTTTAAACGGAAAGAACAAGTAGGAGCAGGAAAATACAAGTAGGCATGAAAAGCACAGATTTTCCTTCTATCAAATCATTCACTTGCCCTTATATTAAATCTTTAGCTTAAAGGGACTGTAAACCACAAATGACGAAAAAAGGAAAGTTCTAAAATACCGTATTTTTAACAATTATTAGTTTATAATGATTATTATTGATTGACCTTATAATATTAGACGAGAATGTGTTCAATTTGTTCGCCCCATACAAGCTGAGCCCCGCAAATAAAGCTCGAAACTCGCCTTATACGAGAAAACAGACTGCCAATATGGAAAAACACGGCCAATACGAAAAAAGGTCGGCCAATACGAGATTCAACCAATCAGAAACCAGGAAAAAATCGGCCTTGTATGAGAATCTAAAATTTCGATGCCATTTTGAAGTTGTATGCTTAGTTTTGGTGCAAAAGTTTCAATCTTTAAAAATATAATATTTCAGTTGACCGAATGGCTCGCGTTTTACTAAATATAGTGCGGTTGATTTAAACAGTAATTGTTTTTACCCGTTTATATTTGCTAGCGAGACAGGAAGTTGCAATGTTTACTTCCTTATGTGAGAAAATGAAGAAATTGATAACATTTATATCGAGGAAGTTTTCGCACGTTAGTGTCAAGCTGTTATTTCTTTTATACATTGATATAAAAGCAGTTGATGTGAAGTGTTTTTGTATATGAAAGAATCATACTTGTTTGTTTGAGTCAGTAACGAGGAAAATCAGGAGATATTTGAATTGGGTAAACGGTCAGTTCGTAACATAGCCGGTTCGTACTCGTAGCCACGCATTTTCAGTTATTTCTTAAGCATCAATCGATCATTTCGTATCCAAACCAGTTATTAATACTGATTATATTTTCAGTTATCAATTTAATTGCCAATGGTTTACATTTTGTTACAAAATCACAGACACCCGTTGTATTGGACTGGAGATGAAATAACAACATTGGCGTTTCGGAATATCAAGTCACCAAGATGATACTGTACTCAATAAAGGTTACAAATCTTGCTGGACTCAATCTATACTATATTGGGAGGTACATTGTTCCACTATTTGTATGTAATTTGCCTTGCAAGATAATAAAAATAAACGCATAAATGGCAGTATATATTTGATGGTAAGTTATTTTTCTACCATACGTCATTTAATAGCAAAAACCTGTTATTCAAGAGTGAAATTCAAGCTTTTCTTGCTGAATAATATTGTAAAGTTAATTAATAAAATTGTCATAAATTAGTTGAATTTATATTGGCTTTGTTATTGAGCTTCAGACATGCGTATTGGCCTTCGGCCTGCGGCCTAAGGCCAATACGGCTGTCTTCAGCTCAATAACAAAGCCAATATGGTTTCAACTAATTAATAACATCATAAAATTTCACGACTTGTATATTACATAACTTGAAAAAAGTTCATATTTTCAGTATATTCGGTAAATTTCGCGATGTGAAATCGAAAGTACATCGCGAAAA
>VMBQ01005808.1:0-40778 GCA_007657795.1 Dreissena rostriformis
TATGCATGGAGTTGCGGATCCCTGTATTATACATCCCTGGTAGAATTTATGTATTTTTGTGAATTTTTAATGCACACAATGAGAAAGATTGACCCATTGAAACTATAGAAAAAAATACGTAAATTTAGTTAATTTACGACTAATACATTGCAGTACATGTATTTTTAAAGAGTCAAAATGCACCTGACTATGTTGTTGAACAAGTACGTTCTAAAAAAGTATTTGTGAGAGGGGGTGGGGGAAAGGGAGCGGATTGTCCTTTTGTATGCAATTTATGTCACGTGGACTTTTAAATTAGATATGGAAACTTTTTTTACAAGTTGTTGGTCCGACATTAACATCAAGATGGTTATTTATAATTGGTTGTTTTCATTGATAAATTTATGAGTAACATTGATGTCTGTATTTATGATTCTTGATTTTTGTATCCCTGATGCTTGATTTCTGTATTGCATTACAAAGAAGCACTATTATCAGTGTGCACCAATTTATTAATATTCTGTTATGTTATGTGTCACGATATTGTTATTTAATAAAAATTATAATTAAGCAATATAACTTTTATATAAAAAAATGAATCACACAGACAAAGAACACAATTCATGTACACTTATTTTTGCGCTTCAAAATTGACCCCAGCATTTTTATGCCCCCTTTTAAAAAAAAGGGGGGGGGGTTGTTTTTGGCCTGTCTGTCTGTCATTCTGTCTGTCTGTCTGTCCAAAACTTTAATAATATTTAAGTTTTGTCATAACTTTTGCAATATTGAAGATAGCAACTTCATATTTGGCATGCATGTGTATCTCATGAAGCTGCACATTTTGAGTGCAGAAAGGTCAAGGTCAAAGGTAAAAAAAAAATCAAAGCGGCACATTAGGGGGCATTGTGTTTCTGACAAACACATCTCTTGTTTAATTTGACTCCTCAAAATTTTAGGTCAGGGGTCATTGACTCCTGGTTTTTGAAATCTTTTGAAATCCCTGCAATGGTATTTGTTTATTTCATACTTTCTTACAAAAGTTACCAACGTAATTGATAAGGTATAATAACAACTATTCAAATTTAAATAAAAACAATAACAGGCACATTCAGGGTGCCAGCTGTCGATCGCCATTGTCGCCAATGGCCACAAAATCAGACAATTGGCGATTTTTCAAAAGAAACATTTTTGTCTGGGTACTATTCATTCAATTCAAGACAAAAGCAGCTCTATTGAGACATTATTACTTTTTAAGAATGCTTTAGTTTACTTTATTATTGCATGTGTCAAGCTATTGACAATAAGTAGGCACATCTATAAATGTTGTGCATGGTTGACAATGGTACTGATTTTATATCTGTCTCAAGTATCTGCCTCTGAATGAACAGGTTTATCTGTTAATCATTTCCAGAATGACAAGTACACGGAACAGTCCTCTTCTGGCGTCTACTAAAGAGTACAAAAGAAGAAAACTAGATACAGAATGCAATACCATGGGAAGAGACACAGCAAGCGAGACTGTGATTCGGAAGGAATTAGAGTCAATAACCCAAACTGACGTAAACTCTATATCGGCTAGGGTAGGTCCAGAGACCTCAAATCAAACATTAGAGGACTTTAAGTCTGCTTGTGTCAAAGTCGAGACTGATGAATGGTATAATACAGCTACTGGTTTTTATTCTGCATGTGCCAAATCAGAACACGTTCTACAAGAAGAGATACAACAAGATGACAACAAACAAGATGGCGTCAGTTTAGAACATGAAGAACAATCAGAACAAACAGGGTGTTTAATGATAGATCAAGATGGCTTCACATCGGCATGTGTGAAATCAGAACAGACTGGATGTAAAGTAATGCATCAAGATGTCACAAGGAGGACACACATGAGGATACATACAGGAGAGAGACTGTACAAGTGTGAGATGTGTAGTTATGCATGTAACCAGAGTGGTCACTTGATGAGACACATGGCGATACATACCGGAGAGAGACTGTTTAAGTGTGAGGTGTGTGATTATACATGTAACCGGAGTGACTCCTTGAAGAGACACACGAGGATACATACCGGAGAGAGACTGTACAAGTGTGAGATGTGTAGTTATGCATGTAACCTGAGTGGTAACTTGAAGACACACATGAGGATACATACAGGAGAGAGACAGTACAAGTGTGGGATGTGTAGTTATGAATGTAACCAGAGAGGTAACTTGATGAGACACATGGCGATACATACCGGAGAGACACTGTTAAAGTGTGAGGTGTGTAGTTATGAATGCAACCAGAGAGGTCACTTGATGAGACACATGAGGATACATACCGGAGAGAGACTGTACACGTGTGAGATGTGTGGTTATGCATGTAACCAGAGTTGTGACTTGAAGAGACACATGAGCATACATACAGGAGAGAGACTGTACAAGTGTGATATGTGTAGTTATGAATGTAACCAGAGAGGTAACTTGCAGAGACACATGAGGATACATACAGGAGAGAGACTGTTGGCCTATTGACCGGTCAATTGAGTATTGACCGGGCCGGCGGTCAATACCCGGTTAAAACCGGTCAATACTGGTCATTACTGGTCAATACTGGTCGATTGAAAATTATAGCATTTAAACATCACAAAGGAAGACTTTAAGCTATTCTATTTTAATTCAATAATTAATCTGTAATTGATAAACTTTTTTTTGAGTTATTTATTGTAAAATAAATCTTAAAAGCTGTAAAAAAATTACTTCTTTATTATTTATGAAAACAGCCTCAAATACATAAGGACTAAGGCAATATCTTTATATCAGTGTATAACATCTGTTACTAAAGTATTATTACTATTGTAGTTACCATAGTATTTAACTTATCTATTGATATATCTTTTTGATAAGCAGATGGACAAACAGAACTCTTGTGTTTTCTAGGGTTATAAATCAGGCCCCTAAGCCTTAATTAATTGGTAATAAAATGCATGCAGTGTTATGTCTCTGATATTGACAATGAAGCAAATATGCCCTTAGGCTATTTCATATCACTCAAACAAAAGGAGATAAATTGCTATTAATTTANGAAGACACACATGGGGATACATACAGGAGAAAGGCTGTACACGTGTAAGGTGTGTATGCATGCAACCAGAGAAATAACTTGAAGAGACACATGAGGATACATACCGGAGAGAGACTGTGCAAGTGTGTGTTATTTGTTTATTCATGTAACCAGAGAAATAACTTGAAGAGACACATGAGAATACACATGTACATATACGAGACAGACTGTGCAAGTGTCTGTTGTGTGGTTATACATGTAACCAGAGTGGTACCTTGAAGAGACACATGAGGATACATAATAGAGAAAGACTGTGCAAGTGTGTGGTTATACATGTAACCAGAGTGGTACCTTTGAAGAGACACATGAGGATACATACAGGGGAAAGACTGTGCAAGTGTGTGTTTTGTGGTTATAAATGTAACCAGAGTGGTACCTTGAAGAGACACATGAGGATACATACAGGAGAGAAGCTGTGCAAGTGTGTGGTGTGTGGTTATACATGTAACCAGAATGGTACCTTGAAGAGACGAATGAGGATACATACAGGAGAAAGACTGTGCAAGTGTGTTGTGTGGTTATACATGTAACCAGAGTGGTACCTTGAAGAGACACATGAGGATACATACAGGAGAAAGACTGTGCAAGTGTGTTTTGTGGTTATACAAGTAACCAGAATGGCGATTTGGATCTCGGACCTCAGACATTTCCGATAAAATTTGCTGAGGTCCGGTACTATTTCCGAAACTGTCGGACCTCGTGTCGGACAAAAAAAATCAAGATGTAAAGATGTGTACTTGTGTTTTATATTGATTTTTAAAATTACTTGTAATGTTTAAAAAATATCACAAAGCTTTTTTCACTTTTAATGGAAAGTTTAACTATATGTTTTAATAGAACAGGTTTTAATTAAGTTGTTATTTTATTATATTTAGAATTGTTTAGCATTGTAAATGTCATAATAATAAAAAAAGAACTCTTTAAAAGGTATTTTCAATTGTTTGGGGAAAGAAAACCGAGGTCCGGTAAAATCTGGTGAGGTTAGGTAATTTTTAAAAGTTATCGGACCTCATGTCCGGCAGGATTTTTTGTCTTTTGCCCGGGTTGTCTTATTGCGGAATTTGGAATCTTTACCCCTTTAAGTTCAACAAGGTTCGGTGGTCTCATTAGCTGGCAGCATAACTCCTGACCAGACTGCGCTTATGCACAGGCTGGTCTGACTGAAGCTACGCTGGCCGCATATAGCATAAGATCCATTTTCGCATTACTTGGCTCAATTTATGTAGACAATGTATTACAATAAGCTTGACATAACATTTATGAAGTGCTTTAACCCTTTGCATGCTGGGAAATTTGTCGTCTGCTAAAATGTTGTCTGCTTAATTTCTAACATTAGCATTTTCTTCGATATTTTTTCAAAGAATACTTTCAGAATAGCAAACAGTTTGGATCCTGATGAGACGCCACGTTCTGTGGCGTCTCATCTGGATGCAAACTGTTTGCAAAGGCCTTCAAAATCCGGTTCCAGCGCTCAAAGGGTTAAACATGTCCATGTTCTCAAAGTTAGTAAGAAATGTTGTCTTTTTGAACAAGTAAAAATATATTGGTATTTTAATAAGGTTTGTGTTTAATGTTTAAAAGTAATTGTTCCTAAAATGAAAAATGTTCTTAAAGCTGAATAATAAATAATTAAACATTTTCATTATTTACTCTATTTTCAGCTCATTGAGCACAACATGCTCACGGTGGGCTTTTGTGATCCCTGTTTGTCTATCAGCCATTATTCGTGGACAACATTTGCCTTGTGACCACTCAATACGCCACATGTATTTCTTTCTTACTTTTGGTGTACTATTGACTGTCAACAGACAGTCATACCACGTTTTGCCATTAACCCTTTGCATGCTGGGAAATTTGTCGTCTGCTAAAATGTCGTCTGCTGAATTTCTAAAATTAGCATTTTCTTCGATTTTTTTTTCAAAGAATACTATCAGAATAGCAAACAGTTTGGATCCTGATGAGACGCCACGTTCTGTGGCGTCTGTGGCGTCTCATCTGGATCCAAACTGTTTGCAAAGGCCTTCAAAATCCGGTTCCAGCACTCAAAGGGTTAATAACATTGGTAACAGTTGATGGAGTTATGACAGTTTACTGGTTGTTCAAAATTTGTTACAATTAATTAAGTCATAAATAAAAGAACATTTATATTGTGTACACAGAAAATGTAGCTGAAACAAAACTATTTTCCAGTCCTATACAAGGGTTCTTTCTTTATTCATAAAAAACACAGACAAATATTGAATGTAACACCTATAATGCAGAAATTATTCTTCCATCAATAAAAAGCTGCAACCCATTGTAGTAAATCCAGTATACCGTCCTCTACATAGTTGGATGGGGTATAATGACCCTCATTCTGGGAAAAGTGGGCTTAATGCTTGTGCCTAAAGTGTTGTCCCAGATAAGCCCGTGCAGTCTGCACATGCTAATCAGGGACTACATTTTTCTGCTTTTATTGTATTTTTTGTTTTACAGAAGTCTCTTCTTAATAAAAGTCCAGTTTAGATGGAGAGTGTCGTCCCTGATTATAGGCTGTGTGGACTGCACAGGCTAATCTGGGAGGACTTTACGCACATGCATTAAGCCCTGTTCCCCCAGAGTGGGGCACAAATAATAACAATATCTACTAACTGCTAGAGTGAAAACATTCGCTGACCATCTTACAATACATAATCACATGAAAATGCAATATATTACATTGAAATTTTTTAAGGCCTTCTATGGTTAATGAGTTTTACTTTGTTGCGTGGAAGTTTATCGAATATCAAAAGTCCTGAAGATCTCTCCACAGCATCCAATGGCGTCAAAAATGTTTTCAGTGGAAGGTCGTCTTTAAGTGGTTGATTGGGCAGAACAAACGACAGAATTTCATATTCTCCAGTAGGTGTTTCTATGGCAATAACTTTGAAGAAATGCGTTGGTACTGCCACATAGTTCTTGCCTATCACCTGATATTTTACATACATTTTTCCGTCTGATTCTTGTCTGAAAGAAAACAGGAAGAAGTCATTAATAAAAATTAATGTGTTTATTTCTGTTTCACAATTTTGACATGCCAAGTTTTATCATACATTTAGCTATTTTCAAACTCAAACCATGGCTGTAAATGAAACATAACACTTACTGTAAACATGCACAATTAGGGAAAAAAACATTGTTAAAACTAAAANTTGGCGACAATTGCGAATGGCAGCGGGAGCCCTGGTTATGTCACCTATTTTCGCGATGTACTTTCGATTTCACATCGCGAAATTTTAAAACCGAATATACTGAAAATATGAACTGTTTTCAAGTTATGTAATATACCAGTAGTGATATTTTAATCTATATAAACTAATAATTGTAAAAAGATACAGTACTTTAGAACTTTTCTTTTTTCGTCATTTGTGGTTAACAGTCCCTTTAAAAGTAAAACTATGAAAGCTTCTATACTTTGGAAGATACAATGGTCCTGTACAGACGTAAGTGTTCGGATTGTTCCTGGCAATGCTTCGTACATATTTTTCAAGGTTGTTCCAGATACCGCGATTGAAGCCTTCTCCAACCTGAAAAGGATAACAATAAATTAATAGCTAATGCAATATTGGATTCCACATGTTGTTACCAGTGGAAACCGTTGTTACAGAATGTGACACTAGCGTGTCTCTCCCAATATTACAAGCAGAGACCTGACCATCCACAGTTTAATCTGCTTGCCCTGAATTATTTTTTTGTTCAAAAAACATTATTCCTGACAGTAAGAAACCAGGCCTTTTTCACTGAAAGACACCCTTGATTGAAGATGAAGTTGGCAAATGTTGGCTACAGTACTGTGTTGATAATGAATGATTCCCTTGCATAAGTTATGAAAACAACTAAGTAAAAATTCATTTGATTGGTACAAACATACCCAAACATAAATTCAATTCTTCACAGACAGACAAACTGGTACCTAACAGTAACAGTAAGTCTTTTAAACTGCATAAACACTCAATAAATAATCAATTACATTAGATTAAATACACCATCATCAAGAAATATGAGCGCATTATGCACAACAAAATTCAACATTATTTTACTGTACTCGTGATGTCTTTGAAATTGTCAAAACAAAAGTGCAGCTTTTGTGTGTAAATTACGTTATTCGTGCTGCAACTAGTTTAAACTTTCTATCTGCGTGGCAGGCATTTTGGGATTGGATTAATATTTCCACATAAGGAGAAAGAAATAACACAGCCGGTTGAGTCTTTACAAAACTTAACTCACCCAACCTGCAACTTCAATTGCAAATTCTACGGGGCGAGTGGATTTTTCATAGCCTTACTATCCTTGTCTTTTGATTACCTTCTACTTTCAAAGCCCAATCAGACTATGACTGCTTCAAACATTTATAGTCCAACCAATATTTGTATAGCCTCAGCCTCAGGCTACATATATATCGTTTTGGCGCAGGCGCAAGTGAAAAAACATTAATAATAATTTATTTTAAAAATTCTTGAACTTTCCCACCTCAACAAGCAAGAACTTAGGGCGTAGTGGATATGGTGTCCGCATAGCGACTGGGAGGTCATGGGTTCGATCCCCACTGTGGGAGCGTTCTTTTGATCTCCCCTATAGACACCAAGTACTGGTTCTAGTCCCTGGAAGCAGACTCGAGAGCGTTTCAAATAAGCCTTAGGCTATTATGTAATCAAGCTAAAATAAATAGGTTTAAACTGAACATGCAACTCTAAAACATGATTGATGTGTAATTTTAGAGCTAAAATACTATGAAATCATATTGCAAATCCATTTACCTGTGGTGAAATATTACTAAGTGTAAATGTCTGGTCCATGGCTTGTTGACTATGTCGATGATTACCCGCAGCTGCCATGTGTCCGCGATCAAAACCACTGCCTTTGTAGTCTGATAAAAGACTCCTGTGCTTCTCATGAATTTTATCATCTTCAAAAAAGTTTGAGTTCTTTCTATTCGCTGAAGACGCGGAGCTAGCTGGGAGCTTATTTGGAGTTAGATGTTCAAATACCCAGTGTGGGTTTTTATTTCGCTTATCATATGCAAGCACGAAGTCATCGAAGGTTCGGATGTTATCCAATGATGGGAACCCATATCGCATGATTGTGGAGGGATAACTGGATTGTGCCATGCCCGTGAATGACGTTGGTAGCGAAGATGATGCATGGACATCTTGGAAAGAAGGGAGGTAACTACTCAAAGCGTCATCAGTTGATGAAGGTCGATTTTTCAATCGTTCATATTTGGCTCCTAGGAAAGCTCCAATCCCGACAGAACACGCCGATATCAATGGCAAAATGTTGTTTCTAAACATATTTACGAGTTTAAGTAGATCAGAATTCCTAAATGACTCCGATCAGAACAGAAACTAAATGCCATGAAGCATAACACAATTAAAGTTTTTGCTATTTTTATACCGTTAAATTATTTTTACAGACATCGTAAGATGAGTCCATTTTACTATTGTAGGGGATGAAATACATTTAGTCAGAGTTTATTATGAATAAAAACAGAAGTACTGTTCTAAACTTAAGATTTAAAAAAGTTTAAACTTTATAAGTATGTTTTCAATTTATTAATGCTGGTATTTTGTATTAAAACCGGTTTCGTATTCATGACTGATGCCTTAACCGCCTCCATTCTAGAATGTGTCTAATTTATTTACAAGCTGTTGCGCATTATACAAGAAAACAAAAGTCACACGTTTAATTTACCAATAAATATTGATTTGTTCAGTTTGAGATGGCGTCAACAAGCAAAAGGTATGTATGACACAATATGGCAACCAAAAAACATTTAAGTCTGTGTAGACGACATCAGTCAGTAGTTAATTCGCATGAATATTGTATTTGATATATATATTCGGATAGATATGTTCGGATAAAGTAGCTTATTTATACCATTAAACCAGTCCTATGATGGACACTCGTCATCTACAGTTTGTTCAGATTGGTACTGCATTTTTTAACAACAATTATCTGTTATACAGTCAACCCTTTTTTGTTTTGAAGCAGCAGACCAACAAAAATACTTCAACTAGTCGGATTAGTATTTAACAAAGACAGGCCAAATGTTCTCTTTCATAAAACCATCAAGTATTATACATCATCGGAAAGGGTCATGTCTTAGAAAAGTAATACTGTTCAAATTAAGACTGTATCTGACCTCAGCAAAAAAAAAAAGATTTATTAAGGTGTGGTCACCATTTTAGTGAGGTCAAATCTGATCCCTAAAATTTCACAGATGTAGGAAAACATATAATTTGTGTATGTTTGCAATAAAATGCAACATTATTTCCATGAAATTTAATATTTTCTGGTAATATTGAGCTACACCTTAATTTAATACAAGGTGGCACTTTTTGCCACCAGTAAAACAAGATGGTTAGGGTATGACATCACATTTTCAGGCTACTTGGGAATATGCTGACATTGTTAGAGTATTGCAATTAAACATTTCTAGGTTTCTTAATAAGAAATATAGTTGTTGAGATTAAATTGCTATATACATGTGTAAGTACCCTTACTACACAATTTGTTTACTAGAAGTTTTTAAATGTTTATTTTGAAAATTTATTTGTGCCAGCATTATTTTATTACTTCTGTTATGTAATCTCCCCTAGATTTTAGAGAAAGTATAAAGTCCTGCTCGAGGTTTTCAAATAACTTTCAGGGTTCGACAAATCCACTCGCCCGCTCGAAATTTCGAGTAGAAATCGGCTCCGGGCGAGTGAATATTTCGGCAGCGCTCGTCCTGCAGGGCGAGTGGCATTTCTGGCCGAAAAGATTAAAATTTCAAGTTTTAACACATCTTTACCAAAAAAAACAACGTTTAATCGGTGATGACAAATTAACCGGATGTTGATTATAGCACACTGCGCTAAAATTAGACCTTACAACCGGTGTCGTGGTAAAAAAATCCGCGCACCTGCATTTTCGAGTAAGAAATGTGAAAAATGGCGACTTTTATCGAGTGTTGACACATCAAATTATTAGAGCGTAACAAATACGATGATAACCAATAGAAAAGCACAATAAAACCTATTAGTTACTGATTTATTGCATTTTTTCAATAAATTGCAGGGCAAGTACATATTTCAGCAGGGCAAGTGCAAATTCTTAGCTACTCGCCCTGCAGGGCAAGTTGCAAAACAAAAATTTGTCGAACCCTGACTTTACATTTCTGATAAAATAAACTTGCTTTTCTGTGAGGCTTATTGTAAAAATAAGTAAATAAGTTGACTTACAGCTATTGATAGCTCCGAAATTTCCGTAACATGATTTATCATTATATATTATTTAGATTGATACCCGTTAGTAGTACCAGCTTTACATTGATGATGCAGAGAAATAACTGTGTTTTGGTTTTTCACGGTTTAATCAGTAAAAACGTTCAAACTGAAATCTCCATCAGCCCAGGTTAAATTACTTAGAATCCACGGCCACAATCAAGTTCAATGGATGCATCTGTGTTAGCTAAATGGGTGAAATATGAACTGGAAGTATGTAGCATTTAGTCTTATTTTAGGGGGCTACCCATAAATATAGTTATGCGCTTGTCTTTTCTCTTTCAGCTTTTCTTGCATGTACTTAAATAAAACTGACAATTCCTCTTATATTAAAAATTGACTATTCAGTGCCCCAGATAAGCTGTGTATCGGCGTTTTTCACCCTATTAATATGTTTAAAAACGCAAAGTAATGCAATATAATGCGTATTGAATACGCAATCAATTTGACTTTTACACTGATTCTTTAAATTTGATGCGCACAATGCAAGTCTCGATTGAAAATGCTTTGCTCAATTTCTCATAATTTATTAATTATCATATGGTGGCGAAGATTTTATTCATTCGAAAGTAAACAAGCGCTTAGATGATAGAGGAGCAAAACACTCGAAGTTATTTAAATGTTGTGTGGACTAAATTTCATAGCAAATTAAGCGTCTGACCAAAATATTTATGACGTGTATGTATTTTTAATGCGTCTGTACTTTCAGTTTCTATAGCGATGCATAAAAAAAATGTCTAAGCGAGATCTAAGGATATCAGCGATTTTTGCGCTAAATATATGTCAATCGCAAACTTTTTCTAACCAAGTAGGCAAGCGTGAATATGTTCCCAATCATTCGTGTTATCGATTTGTTAGAAACTTTGTTTGCAGCAGTTGAAAGTAGTGAGTTGACATACAAAAACTTGACGGAAAGTCCGTGATTGTAAAAACCTTTCAAAAATGGAAAAAGTCATATTCCTGGTTAGAAATTAGTGACCTTGATTGGACAAAAAAAAAGTTGAAATGTGCATACTGCACCCAGTCTGTGCAACAGAAGTAAAGCAGCAATGATTTTGAGGTATAAATGTTAATTACTTATTACTTATTTGACCCTATTTCAAAACTGAAATCACCCTATTTTTCAAAATCAATGGTTGAAAACCCTATTACCCAAATAATTATCTGGGGCACTGACTATTAGATACTGGTACATGATTTATGAGCTTTGAAAATGAAAAATGTTGAAATTGTTTTGTTTTTTAGAATATTGCCTCTCATTATACGAATGAATAGGAAGCTTTTTAATTGTCTTGCTTAGTTTTAGTTTTTTTTTGTGCTGTTTTTCAAGCATTATAAGAATCAGATTTGAAAACCATGAAATAAAGATTGAAAATACAGTGTAAAATCTCAAAGTGAATTTACTCCTTTAAAAGAGAATATCAATAATGAAATTAAAGCGTGAACACTTCTACTGTGTTCACATCTTGAATGCACTAATTGCTATACATATACTTTATGTAGATGATACTTTCACTGTTTAATAACTATAAATCGTTTCGCTTAACCTATAAAAGTTTGTCTCTGGCTATGAAACGTTGAATATATCATAGCTACATTTCCAATGAATGTAGCAGTGTGTACTGTAAGGAAAACTTATACTGTCTTGCTATATGAGCTAGCTTTTATAGCAACGCTGTTGAGTGCCTGCCTGATTTGGAACCAGGAGGCCCTGGGTTCAATCCCAATTGTTGTCGGGAATTTTTCTGGCTGGGTTACATGAAGACGAAAAAGTTAGTTTTGCAGACTGATTATCACTTTTAACAACTCAGACATAAAATCTGGAGATGGGATGTAAAAAGCAATAATTGTAAATATCAAAGAGCTTATTGAGTTTCAAATTTCTATTAAAGAAGGACTGAAACAGGACTTAAACAATGAATTAGTATTTTCATGTGTTAAAAAAAACAACAATGATTTTCTGTATTAATTCTCTGTTAAAAAATGTTATTTCTGTGCATGTTATTGATGGTCAAACTGCTTGTTGTATTGATTCCCATATGCATTGCATGCTATAACCACAGTATAACTATTTTTAACTTGTGCATAAATAACTCATTTTTATACCCCCATTACCATTGGTAATGGGGGCTATATAGGAGTCACTTTGTCGGTCGGTCGGTCTGTCGGTCTGTCTGTCTGTCCCGCTTGTCCGGGCCATAACTATGTCGTTCATCAAGGGATTTTGAAATCATTTGGCACATATGTTCNCTTATTCATGGAATGTGTTCTCAATACGCATCTCTGAGTAGAATTAGATTTCTTACTAGATTCAAGTTTTAAAGACTTCATTTCTAATCTTAAGGCACTGATGAGCAGCAAACAGCATAAAACCTGAACAGACTTCGAGTTACTCGCAGTCTTTCAGCCGTGGTCTAGTTAAATCATGTCCAATTAAAACTTTACCTGAACTGTTTTAGATTTGTTAATTTCATAAGTTAATTGAGCCTTGCTCATGAAAAGTGGGTTTAATGCATGTGCGTACAGTGAGGTCATAGATTATCCTGTGCAGTGTGCACAGGCTAATCAGGGATGTCACTTTCCTCTTTTATGATACTTTTCTTTTAAAGGAAGTCTCTTCTTAGCAAAAATCCAGTTGATATGGAAAGTGTTGTCCCTGATTAGCCTGTGCGGATTGCACAGGCTAATCTGGGACGACACTTTACGCACATGCATTAAACCCCCGTTTCTCAAAGAGAGGCTCAATTAAAACATTGATTTTAAGTTAAGCACATGTTTTTTAGCCGTGGTCTAGCGATATCCTGTCCTGAACACCCAGAGACGCCCCTAGTGGAGGACTATCACGCTGGGGACATGATCTGCCCAGAATGTGGCCGTGTTGTAGGGGACAGGTCAGTGATCTCTTCACCTCTTTTTGTGTCATCTATTCATCCTTCTTAAAGATGGTTTTTTCCACAAATTTGAGAATTTACCACTCAAATTTTCTCAATTGAAAAAAGTGTGTGACTTAAATTTTACAATTTAAAAAAACTATCTTTTTTATAATTTGAACAGTTAGTGACTCATTTTTTCAAAATTTTGAAAAGTTTCTGAATAATTTTTTTCACAAAATTATTTGGCCAAAGCCACTTCATGAAGGTTTGGGAAAAAAGCCCTGTAGACTATGGATACCATTCACAAAGGCAAAAAGTAAAATTTTTCTCTCAATTTTATTGCTTAAATTCACAAAAAGGATATAAATTATAAATGGATAAATATAATGACATTCTTATCAATTTCATCAATGGTTTTAGGGTTGCATGAGTGATTAAATGACGTTTCTTAAGTGTTTGTATTTTAAATGTATATCAAATACATGCACACACATCACCAGTTATAGATAGTTATCTTTAAAATAACATGTTTTCACTATTTTGGGAAAAACTACATTTTTCACAATTTCACATAAAATGGCATATTCACGAATCATTGGGGAAAAAAACTTCATTTATGCATAGTTATGCTGATTGTGTTCATATGCCTATATCTCTGTGTGTCTGTTAGAGTGGTTGATGTGGGCACGGAATGGAGAACGTTTAGCAATGAAAAAAACAACAAGGATCCATCAAGAGTTGGGGCCGCTGAGGTATGGAATTGTCTTTGAAATCAGCTTTATTTTGGGAAAACTGGGCTTAATGCATGTGCGTTAAGTGTTGTCCCAGATAAGCACAGGCTAATCAGGGACGACATTTTCCGCTTTTATTGAATTTATTGTTTAAAGGAGATTTCTTATAAAAGAAAATCCAAACGAGGCAGAAAGTGTCGTCCCTGATTAGCCTTAGCGACTTCACAGGCTAATCTGGAATGACACTTTAGGCACCTGTGTAACTTAACCCTTTGAGCGCTGGAACCGGATTTTGAAGGCCTTTGCAAACAGTTTGGATCCAGATGAGACGCCACAGAACGTGGCGTCTCATCAGGATTTCTGTGGCGTCTCATCAGGATCNTTATTCTATACTTCAAATCTTGATGCTTTTGTAGTCCCTTAGAAAATCATATTAAATTAAAGCCCTTTCTCACTTTATTCAAGTTTTAAAGGCTTAATTTCCAACCCAAATATACTGATGAGCAGCAAACAGAATAAAACCTGAATAGAATGCGAGTGACTTGCAGGCTGTTCTGGTTTTATGCTGGTTGCATATACACATGTAGCCATTTTCACTTTGCTTCTGAGCGAAAAAGGGTTAAGCAGCTCTAGCTGCTGTTTGTTATCTTTGCCAAAGGCCAGCGTATATAGAATTGGTGTTGTCCGTCCGATAGTCCGTCTGTCACAAAACTTTTCAGGGCTATATCTCAGAAACTATATAAGATATTAACATGAAATTTCATGGGTGTATATCAATTAATAAGGAGAAGTGCCATGCACAAGAACCATAACCCTACTCTTACTTCCATAAGAGTTATTGCCCTTTGTTTTTTTGTTTGATGTTACTTTTCAGGGCTATACCTCAGATACGATACAAGATTTCAACATGAAACTTCATGGGTGTATTGATATCAATGAGAAGAATTGCAATGCATTAAAACTATTTCCCTATGCTTAATTATTTTTGGAGATTATACCGTATATCAAGGGATTTGCACCCATCCATAAACACAATTATATTTGGTGGGGGACATCAATTCAACGAATTTGCTTGTTTTTTTCAGAATCCGTTGTTGGAAGGGGGTGACCTGTCCACGATGATTGCCATAGATCCTACAGTTACACAGCAGCTGGACGAGTTTGGAAAGCCCATGTACAGGAACCGGCGCACAGTGAGTCCCAGTGATTTTTTTTCTGCTTTATATTTTACAGCCAGTGCCTTTTGGATTGGGAAAAAAAGCATGATAAACCATTTTATTGGGAAAAATGAAGCATTATTAAAATGATTATTACTTACATAATACCAATTGTTTATACGTGCATGTTAATCTGCCTTTAGCTCGGCTGTTTTCAAAGAAAACCCAAGGTATTGTCATAGCCCTCTCGTCTTCTGCGTTGTCGTGATCGTCGTCCCAAAATTTTAACATTGGCTATAACTTTTTCAATATTGAAGATAGCAACTTGATATTTGGCATGCATGTGTATCTCATGGAGCTGCACATTTTGAGTGGTGAAAGGTCAAGGTCATCCTTCAAGGTAAAAGGTCATTTTTTTTTTTTTTTTTTTTTAATTTTATTCAAAACTGCACCCGCAGCCGAGCATTGGCATCCGCTCGACGGTGCTCTTGTTATAATTTATATTCTAAAGTGCTACGGAATTAAATCGCTGTATAATAAACTCAATAAACCATAAATTGATTTTATTGGAAAAGTTTGGCTTCATTTTGGGAAATTTTGGCTAGATTTTTGTGAAAAAATGTTACTTTATGCCCTTGGGGAACACCCTTTTTTTTAAATCACTGTCTGTATGTCTCTTAAACTGTCAGATCTGTTATAATTGTCTGCAGTGCTCCAGGTGGGATTGAAAATGGGCATGGAGCTCTTTTGTCAAAAGGGCACTCTAGCGTACACGGCCGTATTATACCTGTGGAATATTTTCAATATAATATACATGTTACATATTTCATACTACATGTATTTTCATCTAAAAATTGTTTCTGTAATTACCTAGTTTTATAGTTTTAGATTATTTATTGAAACTACTAATAATATTTTCTGTACAATAATGTGTTCAGACCAGACAAAGGCATGGCACCTCTCACAGGGGGTAAGGTGGAACCTAAGGGCGACACGGTACCGCGCTCTTTCATTAAAGCCTAGCTGGAGCACTGGTCTGGGCTGAGTTTAAAGAAGGTCTCTTCTTAGCAAAAATCCAATTAAAACGGAAAGTGTCTTCCCTTGTTAGCCTGTGCAGACTGCACAGGCTAATTTGGGACGACACTTTAGGCACATTGCATTAAACCCCCTTTTCTCAGAGTGCAACCCATTTCTAAGTTGCCCCGCTGTTTTCCTGCAGGTGAACAGTGCAGACAGAGCTTTGATCAACGCATTCAGAGAGATCAGACAGATGGCTGATAGGCTGAACCTGCCAGAAATGGTCTCGGTAAGGCTGGATATTAACCCTTTGCATGCTGGGAAATGTGTCGTTTGCTAAAATGTCGTCTGCTGAATTTCTAAAATAAGCATTTTCTTTGATTTTTTTTAAAGAATACTATCAGAATAGCAAACAGTTTGAATCCTGATGAGACGCCACGTTCTGTGGCGTCTCATCTGGATCCAAACTGTTTGCAAAGGCCTTTAAAATTTTGTTCCAGCGATATTTCCGCACCCCATACACTGGTTATTTGGTCAAATACTGTAAAATCATAATTTTTTGTGGGACATTATTTTGTTGATTTCATGAGTTGACTGTTATAAACACATGACCGAAAATAATTGATTCTGCATTTTTCCTTAGTCATAAATCCCAAGAATTTACGTTTCTTTTATACCTAATGATAAAATATGACATTTCTGCAGTGAAATAACAGCAGTGAAAAGAACAAAATTGTTCTTTTCACCGGTGAAAAGAACAAATTTTCGGAATTTCTTTTTCTATTTTTAGATTATCATATCAAGATGTACTTCCCTTGTTTATATCCTTGTTTATATGTTTTTCTATGATCACGAGTAAAATAAAATCGATTATCCACCGAATCCAACATATTTTCTTTTAATTTTATGCTTTTTTTACCGTTTATTTACATTGTAAAAGAGTTTAACTGAAGAATTTCCCTGGAATAATGACTTCATTTCGTCAACAAATGACGTCAAAAATGACGTCATTTCAATGTATTGAGGCACGCCACGGGAGAGAGGGTCACTTTTCAGCGAAAGGGAAATTATAATTAATTATTTTCTTGAAAAAGGGGCATAAAAGAAACAGAAAATTTGTTCATGTCAGTGTAAGATCGTTTGTTATTTCACTCGTGATNTATAATTTTGGTGTCTATTCCTAGGTTTTAGGGGTCAAAGAACACATTAAGATCATCAGACATAGTGTTAGTGTATTAAATTACACAGAAATCCAACATTGCGTCCAAAATGGCCACCAAGATGGCCGCTAAAACCTACTCATGATAATAACTATGTAAGTATCCACTCAAATTTGCTGATTTTGGTGTCTATACCTAGGTCTCAGGGGGCAAAGAAAACAATAAGATAATATAAAATAATGTCAGTCTATTAAGCATCAAAGAAATTCAACATGGCGTGCAAATGACCGCAAACACAAAGACCACAGGTGAATAACTACTGACTCAAGCGTGATGATTGAAAAAGTCAGCTATTGTAAGGTACTGTAATTGCTCTAAGTTTTAGGACACTCTCAGTTTTCTGACACCCTCTTTTTTAACCCAAATAATTATATTTTGTAACTCTAATTTTTTGGACTCCCAGATTTTCGGACAGTTGCATTTTATAAAAAAAAATCCTATTTGCGTTGAAATGTCAACACATTCCATAATAAATTTACAATCAGATGACGGTCATAAAGTCAGGCTGATGACTTGCAAAAAGTCAGTGGACCGTTACATTTGCTTTATTTTGGGTACGTAGGCATGTATTCCTGGCATACGCTAGATACATGTTATTAATGCAGACTCAGGCGCGGAATGACCTCATTAACTTTGAAATACACAAACATATGGTTGATATGATTCAGCTGCAAGCTAAATGTTATCTTTCAATCTTCTTTATATATTCACCGTTTTTATGTTGTATCACCTCTGGAACAACTGCCGATTTTGATTATACTGATAGTTGTGGAGGGTCATCCTACAGAATATTAAAGGCACATAGTTTTACTTGGTGATCAAAGTAAAATCTTTATGTGAAACAACATCAGGAATATTAAATTGCATACATAGCTTGAAGTATTTAATACTTTACGATATCTCTTTATAACAATTCAAAATAAAACAACAACATCATATAAATTATAGTAACATACTTTGTTTGATGTAATTGAAATAAAATTAAGATATAATTATCATGAGGCACTTCTTTTTTTCTTAAAAAAAAAAATTGGGAGGAAATTAGGAAAAGAAATCAAATTCAAAAATCAAAATCAAAGAAGTCAGGTACAGACCTGACCTTTACTACAAGTCCACATTACAAGACTCAACTGAGGCGCGCATCTAAAGAAATGCTTCATATTGAGAATATACAGTCAAATAGTACAGCTTGCTCACTCTACACAGCTGATCCTACTCTTAGAAACATTGTCAATGGGATAGTGGCTGGGTCAGTAGTGAATGGTCATGCTTTTAAGACGGAAGGTGACAAGATCATAACTTCATAAGATATATCAAAGTAAAGTCGGCCTTTGCGAATTAATTCAAGAGAAAAGACATAGCCCAAACTCTTGGAAATAACTCAGCTGTTAAGACTGCTTCTGACCGTCCTATTGATCCTGTCCTTCTGGTCATACGTTTCCTGGTAGTGTCAACATAGGGATATCTTTCCCTTGAAGACATACTGGCGTATGAACTGAGCCCCCATCCTCCTGCCCTCTTTGAAGCCAAGAACATACTTGTTAAAGCAAACAAGCCTAAAATCCTTCAGGCAATAAGAGATCATGCTGCAGACGCATCAAGCGAGACTTTGATGAACGGTAATCCTTAAACAGATCGTTACGTGCTTGATGGTGGCTCTTTTCTCCATCGTTTACCATGGAAAAAGGGCTACACATATCACGCAATAGTCCAGTCTTATGCAGATTTCACTGTAAGGCATTACGGAAAAGCGACAATGGGGTTCGATGGTTACGAAGAAGGTTGTTCTTTCAAAGACAACACACACCAGAGACGAGGAAAAAACGTGAACCCTATTGTGAGTTTCAACAAAGAAACATAATGATCAAGCAAAAAGGAGGACTTTTTGTCTCGTTACAAAAACAAGACAGGCATGATTGCTCTGATCAGCACAACCCTAACTAAAAAGGGATGTTATGTTGTTCTGTCACCAGAGGATGCAGACGTTGATATTGTTAAGCAACAGTGGAACAATCCCATCATAGCACCACAACGTTGGTGGGCGAGGATACAGATTTGCTCATCTGCCTCCATCATTACTCCAAAGGACAATTAGACAATAATGTCCAGACCAATGTTTATAGTCAAATAACACTGACATGTTGGTCGCTTGTTAGTGCGAAGTTGAAAAACATATTGGACTTACCTTACAATAGCTAATTTTCAATCATCACGTTTGAGTCAGTAGTTATGCACTTGTGGTCTTTGTGTTTGGACGCCATGTTGAATTTTTATGTTGCGTAAAAGACAAACATTATTTTAATTATCTTATTGTTTTCGCTTCCCCCTGAAACCTATGTATAGACACCAAAATCAACAAATTTAAGTGGATACTTACATAGTTATAATCATAACAAGGTTTGGGCACCCATCTTGGCAGTCATTTTGGATGCAATGTTGGATTTCTGTGTAATTTAATAAATTTACACTGTCTGATGATCTTAATGTGTTCTTTGACCTCTTAAACGTAGGTATAGACACCAAAATCAGCAAATGTGAGTGGATACCTACATAGTTTTTATCAAAAGAAGGTTCGGACGGCCATCTTGGCGGCCATTTTGGACGCAATGTTGGATTTCTGTGTAATTTAATAAACTTACACTATGCCTGATGATCTTAATGTGTTCTTTGACCCCTAAAACCTGTGTTTAGATACAAAAATCATCAAATTGCAGTGAATACTTACATAGTTAATATGATCATAAATAGGTTTTAGCGGCCATCTTGGTGGCCATCTTGAAAAAAACTACTTTCCAGAAGTCAAATTTGGGTAAACTTTTGATATGTAATTAAGTACGTTCTTCCCTACCAGGATCAGTTTAAATACCTTTTGTACCAATTTTTTGGGGGTCAAAGTGTATATTGACCCTACTATTCACGCTGATGAATATAGATGATTATATGGTAAATCAAGGCAGCCACTAGTACTGTATGGATGATGACTTGTCTAGAAAGATACATGTGTCTGGTTTGCTAAAATAGTTTTTTTCTGGAGACCTGAACATTTGTCTAAATCAGCATGTTTTTTCACAAAATAATAAAAAAAAAAAAAAAGCTTTTTTCATCAATTGTGATTTCTATGTGTCATTAATAAAACACCAAATTTTTGGAAATCAATGCGTCTGCAGTTTCTTTCTATGCATTCATGCATACCATTTCATTGTAGGAACGTGGCAACACGCTGTTTAAGCAGGTGAACGATACTAAATCCCTGAAAGGACGTAGTAACGATGCTGTCTGCTCCGCGTGCATGTACATAGCGTGTCGTCAGGAGGGGGTGCCTAGGACATTCAAAGGTGAGACATTGTTGTGAACAATCTCAGTCGTCTTCAGTCCGCACAGGCTTATCAGAGAAGACACTTTCTGCTTTAATGGATTTTTTCATTTAAAGGAAGTCTCTTCAAAAAAAAATCCAGTCTGAGCGGAAAGTTTTGTCCCTGATTAGCCTGTGCGATCTGCACAGGCTAATCTGCAGGGCTTTTTTTCCTTCTTTGCGAGTGGCCCTGGAAGGACATTTCACAATTTTGATAGGGACAATTCACAAACCTAACATGGCCGTGAATTTTTACAAAATTGGCCGTTTTTCACAATTTTAACAATTTCACGACTCGTTTTTCACACTTTTAAGCAGTTCGCGACTCAATTTTTCACAATTTTGAATAGTTTGCGACTCAATTTTTCACAATTTTGAAAAGTTTGCAACTCATTTTTTCACAATTTTGAAAAGTTCGCGACTCATTTTTTCACAAAGTGAGGGGGCCAGGGCCGATTCACAAAGTCAGGAAAAAAAGCCCTGATCTGGGACTACTCTTAACGCACTTGTATTAAGCCCGATTTCCCAGAGCAAGGCTCATATTATACATTATGGAAAGGTCGCAGTAACAATGCCGTCTGCTCGGCATGCATTTACAATGCGTGTCCGCAGGAGGGAGTGCCAAGGACATTCAAAGGTGAGACTTAGTTGTGAACATTTGGGAGAGAGAATGGACATTCTCAGTCGCCTGTTTATAATATATATGGGCAGCACTCTGCACAGGCTAATCAGGGACAACATTTTCTGCCCAAACTTGATTTTCGCTAAGAAAAGAGTTCCTTTAAATGAAAAATACCATTAAAGCAGAATGTGTCGTCCCTGATAAGCCTGTTTGTGCTCCACAGGGTAATGTGGGACAACACTTTATGCACATGCATTAAGCCTTGTTTTCCCAGAGCAAGGCTCATTTATATTTTATACATTATGGATGTTCCCAAACTCTGTAAATTTGAATAGGAATTCTATAATTAATGAACTTGAAGTCTTGGGATATAGTCCCTTTTAGTCAATTCAATAAGACTTGCAGTCGTCATGAACTCGCGCAATGGCTGGGCCGCGAAAATTAGACCTCCACGAAAATATTGGTGTCCAATAATTTTATCTCCAAAATATTAGTGATTATCCAGTGTGTAATTTTACTGTGTGCTATTGTTACAGAGATCTGTGCAGTGTCCAAGGTATCCAAGAAGGAGATAGGGCGTGTATTCAAACTGATACTGAAGGCCCTGGAGACCAATGTGGACCTCATCACCACAGGAGACTTCATGGTAAGTGTCAGCTTAGTATTGTATAAGCGGCATCATGCAAAAATGGGTCTTATGCCATATGCGACCATCGTAGCTCCAGACCAGCCTGCGTATCCACAGCTAGGCTGTCCGCAAATAAGACCGCGAAATGGCTTTATAGCAGACAGCGAAGCTCCTCGCCAGACTGCGCAGGTTGGTCTGGAGTTATGCCGGCCGCATATGACCTATTTTGAAGGTCATATGCTTAGTTGTTCTTAAATTGTCCAGTTAGCTTTGTTTAACCCTTTAAGCGCTGGAACCGAATTTTGAAGGCCTTTGCAAACAGTTTGGATCCAGATGAGACGCCACAGAACGCGGCGTCTCATCAGGATCCAAACTGTTTGCTATTCTGATAGCATTCTTCGAAAAAAATCGCAGAAAATGCTAATTTTAGAAATTCAGCAGACGACATTTCAGCAGACGACAAATTTCCAAGCATGCAAAGGGTTAAACCTGATCGTTTTAGCTTGACTGCATCAAAGCATATAAAGGTTTAAACTTATTGAAACATGTTTTGGAAGAAGCAGTACTTTGGTGTCTCTTTTGAAAGATCTTGAAAATGCTCCCATGCAGTATGTGTTCCATTTCTATGTATTGCCATTGGACAGGCTGATTGAGATTAAAATAAATGATAATTATTGCCTTTAAGTGTATACAGATTACAAAATGAGTATCTATGAGTATGAAGTGTTTGCTATTCATCTACACTAAAAAAAAACAAGGCACAGGTAACACCTGTGACAAGCCACATCTAATATTTATAGTATAAGCGCTCACACCTGAATATGTTCCTCAGCAGTTATAAAAAGCAATGGTTTACAAACATTTGCTATGTGTCAAGTCATTGAAAGAAACTTACATAAGAGTTAAAGAGAACAATTTAAAAAAAAAATCATAACTTTTGTAAGTCTAGGTTGGCATGCTTGTCACATAATACAGCCTCTGGTTTAGAAGGTACCTCATAAACTTTAAAAAACACACAAACAGTAAGACATTTTGTCATGAAAAAGCAAATTATTTCTGTTAAAAAAAAGCAAATTGATATTATGTGTATATTTTCAGGCCCGTTTCTGTTCCAATCTTGCCCTGTCTCAGAAGATTCAGAAGGCTGCTACGTACATCGCCACAAAAGCAGTGGACCTCTACTTGGTGCCGGGGTAAGTTGCAGTGTGTATCGTCCCCATGCGTTGTTATGGTGTTGGGGTTGTATGGGTAATAGAGCCTGATTGTGTGCCTTGCTTAATCCTTTCCCGCTTAAAAGCAAAGTGAAAATTGCCGTATGCAACCAGCATAAAATCAGAACAGCCTGCAAGTAACCCGCTGTTTGTTGCTCATCAATACCTTTTGGTTGGAAATGAAGCCTTTGAAACTTGAATCTGGTTAGAAAGGTCTTAAATTTGATTTGATTTTTAAGCGACTACAAATGCATCAAAGTGCCTATCTGAGTGTTAAAGGGTTAATAAACATGTAAGTAACTGACATAGGAATGTGCACTTACTTCTTATCCAGGAAAAGAGTGAGTAGTTTAACAGACTGCTTTCATCTAAATAAAATACTGTTGAAAACAGGAAAAAAAAAAAAAAAANTATACTGGGGGACATATTGTTTTTGCCCTGTCTGTTTGTTGGTTTGTTTGTCTGTTGGTTTGTTTGCACAAACTTTAATATTGGCCATAACTTCTGCAATACATGTATTGAAGATAGTCACTTGATATTTGGCATGCATGTGTACCTCATGGAGCTGCACATTTTGAGTGGTTAAAGGTCAAGGTCATCTATCAAGGTCAAAGGTCAAATATATGGGTCAAAATCCCTCAAAAGGGGACATAGTGTTTCACAAACATCTTGTAAAATGCAAGTTTGTTCTCAGAATAGCGTTGAATCAATGTACAATGCACACCAACTTGTTTGAAATTGAAATTTGGGGGTTTAGAACTATGCGTTATACATGGTAAAGTACTGTATGTATGCTTGCAAAGTTAATAAAATTGGCCTAACTGATTGGTAAAAAATTGAAAATCAAATTTCTTGGCATGGTCACATATATTGATTTAATTTTTCAGTTTTTAGTTTTGAAATTATATTTCAAAGCAGAAGAAGTCAAAGGCTGTATTTGGCTATAATATGCTACACTTAATAATTTCGGTATTAAATCACTAGATATGTGCTTCCAATTGCAGACGCAGCCCGGTCTCAGTAGCGGCTGCTGCCATCTACATGGCCTCACAGGCGTCGGAGGACAAGAAGACACAGAAAGGTACACAACTAGTCACTGTTTTCTATTAATTAAATATGCACGTTTTTCATCAGATGTTATATACTGGTTTAGTCTAGAATTTATTCAAGACAGAGATTGGAGACTTTAAACAAGCAAATTCATGGAATTGATTTCTCCCGCCAATTTCAAAATTTTGTGACATTCGGACGGAATGACCGATGGATAACGAAATTCTATATCCCTCCGCCTTTGGTGGGGGATAATAACTGGTTGTATGTAATATTCCATGATTTAGATACATAGAAACAAACTATAGCTATGTTACATACCCAACAATTGCTATTCATAAAATAGATGCAGACAGCCCTGCACATTCAGTTTCATGTATGCATTGCCAGAGTTATATCAGTGTAAACAGTTGTAGAACATAGCTTTCAATAGAATTATATTAAATATATAACCTCCTACTTGTGTTGATATTTAGTAATTTGACTATGTACCTTTGTATAACAAACCACTACACTACAACAATGTAACAATAGAACATGTGTACTCTGTTTGATGGTGAGCAGTCTATATTTGTTTCTCGTACACCACCATTACAGAGATTGGTGACATCGCTGGTGTGGCCGAGGTGACCATACGTCAGGCCTACAAGCTCATGTTCCCCAAGGCACATCAACTGTTCCCAGAGGACTTCAAGTTCCACACCCCCATAGAGCAGCTGCCCACGCAGTGATGCTTGTGTATAGACATGTGATGCTACTGTAGTTTTGAGCATTAAGCAGCTCACATGAACAGTGTTGTTATTACTGATTAGTGCTAAGCAACTTGCCTACACAGTGACGCTGCTATACAATGAGCCTTAACCCTTTGAGCGCTGGAACCGGATTTTAAAGGCCTTTGCAAACAGTTTGGATCCAGATGAGACGCCACAGAACGTGGCATCTCATCAGGATCCAAACTGTTTGCTATCCTGATAGTGGTCTTAGAAAAAAAATCGAAGAAAATGCTAATTTTAGAAATTCAGCAGAGGACATTTTAGCAGTTTTCACAATTTTCTTGCTTGTTTTTTTTTTTTAATCGATTTTTATGTATACAGTGGTTTATCCATGTTGTTATTTCAGTTATTTCATCCCACAACAGCCAAAACGTGTGATCTAAGATTGCATAGTGATTCATCATTTGAATATACATGCATTCAAGAAAGACTGATGGTGATAATGATTGGAAAAAAGATTAAAAAAGATTAAAAAGCAACGGAACTCATCTACATAGAACTATTTTCACTGAATGATTTTCCTGCTTAAATACTGTACTTTACCGTGTATTATGTGCATTTTATATGTCCCCCAGTCTATACTGAGGGACATATTGTTTTTGCCCTGTCTGTTTGCTGATTTGTTGGTTTGTTTGCACAAACTTTAACATTGGCCATAACTTTTGCAATATTGAAGATAGCAAGTTGATATTTGGCATGCATGTGTATCTCATGGAGCTGCACATTTTGAGTGGTGAAAGGTCAAGGTCATCATCTAAGGTCAAAGGTCAAATATATTTTTACTATTAAGTTTCAATATAAATAGTTGGTGAATGTATTACATTTATACAAGGCTATCCTGGCTGCTTACATGCAAACAATTCATTACTTAATCATAAAAATCATAATAGAAGCCATTTTATTTTATTCCAGAATATTCCTGAACTGTTTTTACGGGGACAGAGTTCTCACACTGTGATTATTTTTATGCTTCACTTTTCTTCAATGATTTCTTATATTAATAATCAAATGTGGCTTGCAAATTGTTTAAATGATATTTAAAACATTAACATGTTTGCTTTCAGTTAAAAAATGTTGTTTGTGCAGTGATAAATTGTAATGTTTATTCATTTGTTCATGAAAAGTCGGACCAGTGGTGTGCAATGAAACAAGAATTACTGCAGGGGAACTAAATGTGTCCTGTTCTGAGAAAACTAGGCATAATGCTTGTGCGTAAATTGTCGTCCCAGATTAGCCTGTCCAGTTTGCACAGGCTAATCAGGGACGACAATTTCCGCTTTTATTGAATTTTTCGTTTAAATGAAGTCTCTTCTTAGCAAAAATCCAATTTGGGGGAAAAGTGTCGTCCCTGATTAGCCTGTGCGGACTGCACAGGCTAATCTGGGATGACACTTTACGCACATGCATTATGCCCAGTTTTCTCAGAACACGACACAATTAATGAAACAAGAATTACTTCAGAGGAACAAAATATTGGTAAGAATCAAGTTCCTAAACCAATATCCAAGTCAAAAATGTAATACAAATTCTTCACTTTGTCCATGTCCTGATTTACTTTTTGTTGAGCTGGAAAATGTGTTTGTTTTCTTTACATGATTTAGAAATGATAATGTACATGTATATGTTTTGAGGGTTTATTTTTTCTGGAATCAAAATTTTATGTCTACATGTAAATACCGGTATTTTTGGTATAATATAAAAGAGATCAAATCGTAGCATGTATTTTTAAATTTATCAGATGGATTATATTCATTAAAATTTAAAAGCGGTAGCAAACATTTTACTGAATGTCCCATGAAATCCATTAAGCATTGCTCTGAACAAAATATTTATTTGAGTCTTGCTCTGTGAAAATTGGTTTTAATGCATGTGCGTTAAGTATCGTCCCAGATTAGCCTGTGCAGTCTTCACAGGCTAATCAGAGACGACACTTTCCGCTAAAATTGGATTTTTCGCTAAGAAGATTCTTCCTTTAAACGAAAAATACAATAAAAGCGGAAAGTGTCATCCCTGATAAGCCTATGCAGACTGCATAGGCTAATCTGGGACGACACTTTACGCACTTACATTTAATCCCGTATTCTCAGAGTGCGATTCATTTACAATTTTGGTGACATGTCATAATAAGAACATCCAACTGGACCTTCTTGTACCCATAAAGTTAACCAGTAAAATGTAGTAAACGTTAAAGAATATATAATATATATAATTATTATAAATAGTTATATGCAAATTATAATTACACATATAACTTTATGTATGAACATGTAAAAAAAAAAAAAAATATAAGCAGCAGAAAATCATGCTGTATTCCACTAAGAAAAACACATTTCATGACAAAAAAGCATTTCACATATAACATACAAAAGTGTTTACAATTCACAACAACATAACTAATGCTACAAACTTATTGAATACTTCATCTCTTATAAAACATATTGGCACACATGATGACAATTTTATCAAATTTAAGATTAAAAAGCAAATTCGTTGAATTGATATCCCCGCAAATTAAATTTTTTTGTGACAGACAGATGGACGGACAACGCCAATTCTTTATCCCTCCGCCTTTGGCGAGGGATAAAAATCTTATTGCATTATTTTGAAGTCAATATTGAAATTCCTACCAGAAATTCTTGGCACACAAGGCCCCCAGTTTGTCAACTTCAACATGGGAAATCCATGTTGACTTGTACTTGCATGTCTTGCTGTATGTTAAATAATTCTATGTCAGTAACTACAAGAATATTCAAACTCAAAAATCTATAGTTGACACGTATCAAAATTTGCCTACAACTATCCACAATACCTTTTTATGCCCCCTTTTTAAAAAAAGGGGGTATATTGTTTTTGGTCTGTCTGTCTGTCTGTCATTCTGTCTGTCTGTCCAAAACGTTAAATCTTAAAGTTTTGTCATAACTTTGCAATATTGAAGATAGCGACATCATATTTGGCATGCATGTGTATCTAATGGAGCCGCACATTTTGAGTGGTGAAAGGTCAAGGTCATCCTTCAAGGTCAAAGATAAAAAAAATAAAATCAAAGCGGCGCATTAGGGGGCATTGTGTTTCTGACAAACACATCTCTTGTTAAGCATATGTACCGGTAAGCAATACAATTGATTCAGATATACTTTGTTCAGACTGGGCTTCACAAGTTCATTTATGCCATTACGGTATATTCTAGTGGGTACATGTTCATCCGTTTCATGTGAGCTATTCATCATAGTTTTTGTTTTTCAGTAATTAATACTCATGCATCAAGGTCATTATCAGGTTTCTGTTTGCTAGCTACTGTAAAATCATTATTATTCGTGGGACATTAAGTTGATTTTGTGGGTTTAACAATCCACAAATTTAAAACAAACATATCGGAAAATGACATACGCAAATTCCTCTTTTTTTCTCCAAAATAACAAAATAAGATATCCACGAAGTTACTTGAAAAAGTCATTTTTGGGAAAACCACAAAATTTCATGCGGACAAATATAAATGATTTTACAGTATACAAGTCCTACATGGACATAATTTTGTGCACTCTGACTGATTCGATACTACTGCATAAAGAAACTCAAGAGCAAGACAAACAATCCCACAAATAATACAAGGAACTTCAGGAAACCCAGGCTCGACCCTTTGACCTCGACCTCAGCCCCCAGGGGTCGGGTCTTCAGGGGCTGCAGCGTGCGGTCCTACTGGGTCATGATGGCCGCCCTGGCCCCTTTCCACCGGCCTGGCCCCTCGAGTCGGAACTGATAGGGCGTGCAGGGGCCGAAGATACACTTCCAGGCCAGAACTGGGTCCCGGAGGAGCATGTTAGCTGAACAAAGAATAGAACTTTATTAATTGAGCCTTGTTCCAGGAAAACTGGGCTTCATGAACGTGCATAAAATGTTTTCCCAGATTAGTTTGTGCAGAAAAACACTTTCCCCCTTAACTGGATTTTTGTTTAGAAGAGACTGTCTTTAAATTAAAAACTCCATAAATGTGGGAAGTGTTGTCTCTGATAAACCTGTGCTGACTGCACAAGCTAATATAGGACAACACTTCACGCACATGCATTAAGCCCCATTTTCCCAGAACAGGGCTCAACTTTTTGAAAATTTTAAACATCCAATGTAGCTCTTGTTAATAGACTATTTTACAGTCTTTCAGACTGAATGTTAAAGTAACATTAATACTCAAAAATCAACAGAAATTTTGTGAAGTATTTCGTAAAATAAAGTGACCCTATAAAAAATCTATGTTCCTTATAGCAAAAGCCAAAATTTCAAAACGAGATGTGTTCTGGTCACATGGATGATTGTAGATATAAAATGTTTGTTTTTAATTTTTTCGTGTCACAATTAATTCCATTTTAATGTCCCACGACTATATCTATTCATACAACACAAGAACACTAAAATGGTACCATGTTAGTGTTCATGTGTTGTATGGATAGATTTCAGTGCGGGTCATTAAAATGGAATTATTTGTGCACACAAAAAATTAAAAAACAAGCATTTTATATCTACAAACATCCATGTTACCAGAACACATCTCATTTTTAAATTTTTGCTTTTACTATAAGGAACATTGATTTTGTATTGGGTAACTTTATTTCACGAAATACTTCACGAAATTTCCGTTGATTTTTGAGTATTAATGATACTTAAAACATTTCATGTGCAAAAGCAGTGATTGCTTGACAGTAGCTTTATGGTCATCTAATTATGTGCAGGTGAAAAATAGGTATTGCAATTATATATATATATATACAACAGTATTTTATAGTATAAATGAATTGCAAATATATACAAATGCAACAGTATTTTATAGTATAAATGAATTGCAAATATATACATATTTAGCAGTATCTTATAGTATAAATGCATTGCAAATACAATGTATGTACATATACAAAGTATTTTATAGAATAAATATTGCCAATAAGAACACGTACAATGTATTTTATAGTATAAATGCATTGCAAATATGTACAACAGTATTTTGTAGTATAAATTAATCAACTATTTATCCACAAACTATCCTTACCATGGGTGACAGTATTACACAAACTACTTCATATTTTAGCTAGCACACTTGGCAATTGAAAAATACCTTTGTAAGATTCAAGGCAAAACAAGAAGGAATTTTAATATGATTTATATGTACCAAAATTATAAAACAAAATATTACCTTCATTTTTTTTTCTGATAATAGGATTAATGAGACACAGAAAAATCCTCACTCTTACTTGATGTATTTCGCCTAAAAAGGCTTTTTCTAAGTTTCTTTTTACGAATTCACTACATTTTCATGTTACTCAACAAAAATGTTATATTGGCGGCAAAAAGCAAATTAACAAGAAATTACATCATGACATCAAAACAGCTGTAACACAAATTAGCACCAAAAACAATCACATGCGTATACAAATACACTGTTATAATCACACTGATTATGACAAAAAACAACAACAAAAAACAGTAATAATAATAACAAAATGTTCTTTTTTAGGTTTAACCTATTCATTCCATTTTAGCTCAATTGCATCGAAAGCCTAAGGCTTATTGAAACACTCTTGAGTCCGTTTCCTGGGTAGAACCAGTACTTGGTGTCTTTGGGGGAGATCTAAAGAACGCTCACACAGTGAGGATCGAACCCATGACCTCCTGATCGCTAAGAGGACGACACCATTGCCAAGTTGCCACTGCAACCTATAGTAAACATACGACTAATGTTAAAACTACATTACCCCTTTGCATGCTGGGAAATTTGTCGTCTGCTTAAATGTTGTCTGCTGAATTTCTAAAATTAGCATTTTCTTTGATTTTTTTTTCAAAGAATACTATCAGAATAGCAAACAGTTTGGATCCTGATGAGACGCCACGTTCTGTGGCGTCTCATCAGAATCCAAACTGTTTGCAAAGACCTTTAAAATCCGGTTCCAGCGCTAAAAGGGTTACTCTACCTACCAAAGTTTGGTTTGCATCCATTGAGTTGAGCCAGCTCATCGAGGAACGGTACGAAGTCCACTTGAATCGTGTGCCTCTGAGACTCCACAAATTTGTGTGACATAAAGGCCGCCTTCGTGCGAATATCGGACCACATCTCCGCCTTACTGGGTAACGTAACATCGCCCTGGCAACAAAAATTGAGTATTTTTATTAACACATGTTTAAGCCTTTTAACAAATGAGTTGTGTTCTGGTAAAACAGGACTTAATGCATGTGCATGAAGTGTCATAACAGATTAGCCTGTCCAGTATGCACAGGCTGATCGGGGATGAAACATTCCACATAACCGGATTTTTGCTAAGGAGAGACTTCCTTTAAGGAATAATATGATAAAAGCGTAAAGTGTCGTCCCTGATTAGCGTTAGCCGACTGCACAGGCTAATCTGGGACAATCTGGGACTGGATTACGTGCATGTGGTTAGCCCCATTTTCCCAAAGCAAGGTTCGAATATGTTCATTTCAGCTGTTCCACAACCTGTGATAATGGCATAAATAAACATCATTTGTTATTCTATTCATTTAATTATTAAATATTTCCAATTAAATTATGTGTAGGTACTTTTATGCTTCTTCATTTGAAATTGCTATAATACCACGTACAAATGTTCACCATTCACATAAAAATAGATTTAAAGGTACTTGTTCACAGATTTTTGTATGTAAAAAAAATGACACTTGAATTTATTAAGAAAACTGTAATATTTGGAATAGTTTTAAATACCAAAATATGCCTGCCCTGTGGTTTAACCCTTTCAGTGCTGGAACCAAATTTTGAAGGCCTTTGCAAACAGTTTGGATCCAGATGAGACGCCACAAAACGTGGCGTCTCATCAGGATCCAAACTGTTTGCTATTCTGATAGTATTCTTTGAAAAAAAATAGAAGAAAATGCTAATTTTAGAAATTCACTGACAACATTTTAGCAGACGACAAATATCCCAGCATGCAAAGGTTTAAACCCTGGACCTCTAGAAGCAGAAGCTTATGCGCTACCTAGGTACCACTTCAATACGCTGGCATTTAAATAGACCCTTTTCACATTCCTGATATCGCGTACCTTATAAGTAGCCACCCTTGATCAAGTGAATCAATAATGCGGCCGAATATGTGAAAGCTGTGATTGCCAATAGTGGCATTATAATGTTCTGTGGATAACATTTTCAATAGGTAAATAAAATGTTGGTTTCTTCATCATAATTAACTTTTCAGAAGTTTATAATTTTGAAAAACACCCCATGAGAAACCAGTAACTGAATGCTCTGATTTTCTGTTTCAACATGTGACATAAACGCTAAAGCACTTAACCTTTACATGATGTTCTCTTTTATGTTCAAAGAAAAACAAAAAATTAATTGACCAAAATTGGGAAATTGGTTTTGATGTGTTTTTTTTTTGCTAACAAATACTTTAAAATTGAGGATAAAAATGTTTTCAATACTATATTTACTAAGGTTAAACTAATAGAGCTGGATAGGAAAATGAACCAAATGTTGAAATTCATTTTGTTTAAAAATGTATTTATTTTGAAAACCTTCATTTGGGAAATTAAGGTAGTCATTTGGGAAAAATATTTACTTTTTGAGAGCTGGAAGGGGGCCAAATTTTGGCCCAATTTTGACCAAAAAAACAACAACACTGAATGTTATGAGTAAATTAAAGACACAGGTAGCCAGTCTACACCATATATTCGAGACTGGGGCTCGAGAACGTTTCAATGAGCATGAGGCTTTCGAGCTAAATAAATAGGTTTAAACAACACTATATATTATGAGTACCTTGAAGACACGGGTGGCCAGTCTACACTGCAGCTCACTGATGGGCATTAGGGCCCCTAGGGGCTGCACAAACCCAACCACCGCCAGCGTCTGTTTATCCAGCTCGGGCGGGAACATGTACTTGTACAGCTCCACCTTCAGGGATTTCAACAGATTTTGAAAAACAGGAGTCAAACGAAATTCTTGAAAATTATAGGGGTTAAATTAAATGTCAAACTACCTAAGTCAGGAGTTAATATGTTTCTGCATATTTGTTCAAAAGTATGCAAATGTTGCTTTGCATAAACTTAAGTGAAATACAAAGCAAAAAAATTAAATTCAATGACATTAAATGAATTTTGGAGTTAGCTTTTTGCTTATGTTTGCTTCAAAAGGATGCAAGGCAGATAATTTGCAGACATCAAAAGTGAGAATTTTTGTAATTGCTTGCATCAAAAAGCAGGATTCTGCTTCAATTAAATCTCTGACCTTGTTCTGCTGCACGTCAATCAGTCCCTTCTCCATGAACGGAAACCCGAACACGTAGCCCGTCGCCAGGATAACCACATCAATATCCTCTTCAAACGTACCGTCATCGAATCGTATGCCGTTTTCGGTGAATTCCGAAACGTTTGATTTTACTTTTATTGAGCCACAGGCGATTCTGTTTGGTAGCTCATCGTTTATCATAGGATGTTGCTGGAATATCCGGTGCTTTGGTTTTAAGGAATACAACGCATGGTCAAACTTTTTGTTAAATTGTCCCTCCACATAGCTCTGAGCCAGGTTTGGCATCAAGGGTACCAACACGTTTGCAAATCGCGATAGTGTCGACATGTCCAGAGGAAGACCGTGATCGGCAATGCGATTCATAATCCAGGACCCACGTCTTGTGCTTAGAAAAACCTGCATGGTTGGATAAAAGTATGATAAAATTGTTTACATAATTGAGCTGCGTTCTGGGAAAATGGGGCGAAATGCATACAAGTAAAGTGTCATCACAGATTAGCCTGTGAAGTTTGCACAGGCCAATCAGGGACAACACATTTCAGCATTTCTGGAGATTTTCATATATTAAAAATTTCTTCTAAGCGCAAATCCAATTTGATCAGAAAGTGTCATTCCTGATTAGCCTGTTCACTTAGTCCACTTTTTCAAGAACTAGGCATGTATAATTATTTCACATTTCAAAATGCTAAACTTTGTGAATGCTATAGATTAATTACATGCTGTTTCAATTAGCCCTGGTACAGCAATAATAAAACACTAAATCATCTTAATGTTAAAGAATATATCTCTTTTAAAGGGACTGTAAACCACAAATGACGAAAAAAGAAAATACCGTATTTTTTACAATTATTAGTTTATATTGATTAAAATATCACGACTGGTATATAACATTACTTGAAAAAAGTTCATATTTTCAGTATATTCGGTAATAAAATTTCACGATGTGAAATGGAACGTACATCGCGAAAATAGCTGACATAACGATATACACACTATAAATAACGCAAGTAGATTGATCATTTTATATATAAAATATATACAATTCACTACGCATGCACAATTTGCATTCCTGGGTTTACCACGTGGCCATGATGATCAATCTACTTGCGTTATTTAAAGTTAACTGGTACATGTACTTACCTGGAAGACATACCCAGTAAAAATAGATAAATAGAAAAATAAAGTAAAAATAAAAAACAACTTTTTTCAAGTAATGTTATATACCAGTCGTGATATTTTAATCGATAATTTTATAAACTAATAATTGTAAAAAATACGGTATTTTAGAACTTTTCTTTTTTCATCATTCGCGGTTTACAGTCCCTTTAAATTAGCAGCAGACAAACTCCTTTCAAGACATTTCAAACAAGTTACGTTTCATAAAAAAAATATGTTTCACTTGTATAAAAAACACATTTTGCATACAGAAAACCTATGAAAACCTTTGAACCATGCCATGCAAAGGGGCCTTATTAGGACATATCCAAACAGTGTAGCTCCAGATATGCTTAGCATCCGTATACTCTTTCATAATGTCCGCTAATGAGTCCAAGAAACCTTGCATGAATTTATAGGAGACGTGGTAGCTCATGGTCTGGAGCTACGCTTGCCGCATATGGCATAATACCAATTTTTGCACCACATGGCTCATTTCACCAACTGATAACACTCAGGGGCAGTAAGCCTGCTTACCTGGGAGGCAACTCTGCTCAGCTCTACAGCTGCATCCCCGCCGGAGTTACCTATCCCAACTATAAGGACTCTCTTGCCCTCGTAGCCTGCCGTGTGCCTGAAGTCGTGGGAGTGCAGCACCTTTCCTCTAAACCTGACGGGAGAAAATAAGATTGAATTGAGTTTGTGTGTTGTTAAGGATGACATAAGCAAGAATTATATTTCCATCGTTATCCCAGTGCTGTAAAATTATTTATATTCATCTGTATGAAATGTCATGGTTTTTCAAAAAATGACTTTAGTGGACACATGAAATCGTTGATTTCTGATTTAAAAAAAAATGAGGAATTTGCGTCAGTCATTTTCTAATGTGTTTGTGTTATCTTCGTGGATCAGTCAACCCACACAAACAACAAAAATCAATGTCCCACGAAAAATAATGATTTCACAGTATTTCTCCATCATTATCCCAGTATTTGCTTACACCTATACATATTCAATCTATTGTGGTAGAAATTTAATAGTATAACATGTATATTGGTCATCAAATTCAGTTTAGCTTTCCATAGCAAGATTATGATACCATGCAGCAACACGTTTACTTTGAGAATTGTTTGTTCAACAGGAATGGTTTGTACAAGATTTGTACAATAATGCATGGATGACATGTTACATGTTATATGAGTCAAGTTTATTTATGCAAATTAAATTTCTGAACAAAAATGAATAGGGATGCTCCACCAGCTATTATCAGCCAATAACATTTGTTTAAGGTATAAAGTCCTTAGGTGACCAAAATCCTTGTTTAGATCAAGGCTAAGGTGACTTATTATTGCCATGACAACATTTGGCCTTCCAACATACTGTCACCAACAGATAATGTAGAGGAAGAAACATTACTGGGAAATTGACACCAACTTCATCAACGGGTGCACAATAAATATAAGCCCCACTCTGGTAAATGCATGGATTTTGGCTATGAAGAGATTTCCTTTAAATGAAAAATACCATTAAAGCACAAAGTGTTATCGCAGATTAGCCTGTGCTGACTTAACAGGATAATCTGGGACAACACTCTTTGAACATGCATTAAAACAAAACATAAGTCATTGACGACTGAAATTCTGCATGATTATGATACTGTGATTGCGTGAGACATAACAGTGCAGTCACCTGTCCAGTCCAGGGAATTGTGGGATATATACATCGGCATGGTGACCTGTACAGACCAGCACAGCATCGTATACATGCTCCTCCTCTTTACCTGCAAACAAAGCAATTGAATGTTACCTGTTTGTTTAATTGGATATATTATTGTAAAAAATCATTTAAAATTGTTATATTCAATATTTTTGAAAACACTCAATCATTCAATGTCTCTCCTACTTTGCGTTAGAAAATATTAAGTGTTAAGCAAATGTTCTATGCAGTATTGTCGTACACAATATCAAACAAACAAAATAAAATATTAGAAAATAAAAGATTTGTAGTTGTTTTCAATTGATTTTAGGTGAAGTTATTAAATCAAACATGGATTTTCTTAAAAGACAGTAAATATATCACATATTTCAGCAATAAGAACGTGTGAAATCATTCAAATTGCTTGCATTTCAACAAATGTTGATGGTGTTTGTCAAAGATAAACCAGTGTTGTCATGGTAATAAATCAAATATTAACTTGTTAATTTCAAAAAAACATCTTCAAACAGATTATAGTTGAATCATATACTCTTACTTATTCAATAGACTAATTGGGATCTCCTGCCCTTAAGAGAAACCCATATAATATGTGGCGTGTTCTGAGAAAACTGGGCCAAACGCTTGTGCGTAAAGTGTCATCCCAGATTAGCCTGTGCAGTCCGCACAGGCTTATCCGGGACAACACTTTCCGCCTAAACTGCATTTTTGCTAAGAAGAAACATCATTTAAACGAAAAATTCCATAAAAGCGGAAATTGTCGTCACGGATTAGCCTGTGCGGACTGCACAGGCTTATCTGGGATGACAATTTACGCACAAGCATTTTGCCCAGTTTTGTCAGAACAGGCCACATACATGTACGTAAGTACAAACAATTCTAACCCATATCACCCATCAATATAAGTTTCAATGAAATATTTATATTTGATTGGTGATTTTTAAAGGTTTTTTAATAAGTTAGTCTGGTCTTTAAACCCAGATTAGTTTTTTTTTTAAATCATCTTATCTTATAGATTAAGTCTATAATGTAGAATGTTCCCAGATTTAAATCATCCATATTCTAGATTAAGTCTATAATGTAGAATGTTCCCAGATTTAAATCATCCATATTCTAGATTAAGTCTATAATGTAGAATGTTCCCAAACATATATAACTGGTTAACCAGGTAATATTTAAAAGGTATAATATTGTGAGTGAATATTGCACAATATTTGCATGCTGGGAAATTTGTCGTCTGCTAAAATGTCGTCTGCTGAATTTGTAAAATTAGCATTTTCTTCGATTTTTTTTCAAGAATACTATCAGAATAGCAAACAGTTTGGATCCTGATGAGACGCCACATTCTGTGGCGTCTCATCTGGATCCAAACTGTTTGCAAAGGCCTTTAAAATCCAGTTCCAGCGCTAAAGGGTTATAGCAAAATGCATACTTGTAAATAAATTGTATTCACCAAAAGTATCTCATTCAGTGATGAGTGCCTGTTAAATGTTGTAGACGTATTTAAATTGTCATGGTTTTAAATATATTTATTCTGAATGATATTGAACAGGCTTGGAAGTAAATTATTTTAAATGGAAACATTGCTCTCATTGTTCAATGATTGGACAGAGTAAATTTTCACAATAAATAGGATTAGTAGCGTTCTTTTTTAATATTTGATTAGTTTCCAGTATGTAGAGACTGAGAAGAAAGTTGAACTCTTTTTACTAACACTTTATATGTTAATTGGCTTGTCACGCATGAGTTTATTAACTCAACCGCATCCAAGTGCACGAATGTCTATTAAGTATGTCATTCCTTGCATATGATTCATGCTGATAACATGTTAAATCGTAAATATAATATATTTAGGTAATTACGCATTTTATACATCTTTTCTATTGATGTCTGTCGGTTGTATAATTGTATTTATTTTGTTATAATAGTTGTATTTTTGTATTTATTCTGTTTGTCTTTTACTGTCGGAACACATTATTTGAAATCTAATTGAAATTGCTACTTATTATAAGTATGTGATTCCTTGCATATGATTCATGCTGTTAACATGTTTATTTATGATGTTTAATCGTAAATATAATATATTTAGAAACTTCAACATGTTGGTCGAAAGAACCCTCAACTCCACGGGCAACTTAAACATAGTTAACATTATTGCTACAAAATTCAACTCTATTCTTTTCGATGATATTTACTTAGAAATGACAGTTTTCCCTCAAGGCACTTCAAATCTGACAACTTAAATTGCTGCAATAAACAGGTTTTTTTTGGAAACTAAATATCTATGTAAAAATGTATATAATTATAAATACTGCTATGGTGTAGTGGATATGGCGACCATGTTGCTATGATAAGCATGTTTCTATGGCGACTGTGTTGATATGGCAACAATGTTGCTATGACAAACATGTTGCTATGGCGACCATGCTGCTATGGTCACTATGTTGCAACTGGGAAGCCCCAGTTGAATCTCCGATGAGCTTTCTGAAGATCTTTTCATAGACCCCAAGTACTGGTTCTACCCAGAAAACAGACTCTGACAATACAGAGTCTCTATAAAATTATGCAATTAGGCTTACAAGCAGTTTACATCATAGGGAATTTTGATAATTATTGTTGCATTGTATTAAATTTCTATTATTAACATAAAATGGTGATTTATTTATAATGAAAATATTCTTTGGGCAAAGTCACAATCTCAAGACTGACAATTTTTACATGACCTGCAAGCCATTACCTGTGGTTTTGTTTTTAACTGTTATATCCCATTGACCTGTAGAGCTGAACTCTTTGCTTCTTTTGACAGACACAATCTGAAATAAATTAAGTATCAAATGACATATAAGTCCTGCTCTTTAAAAACGGGGTTTAATGAATTACGTAAAGTGTTGTCCCAGATTTGGCAGTGCAGTCTGCACATGCTTATCAGGTACGACACTTTCCGCGTTTATGGAAATTTTTGTGTTAATAAAGTCTCTTTTAAATGAAAATCCAGTCTAGGCGGAAAGTGTAGTCCCTGATTAGCATGTAGGGACTGCACAGGCTAATCTGGGACAACACTTTATGCACATGCATTAAGCCCGTTTTTTCCAGAGCAAGGCTCATATATTAACCCTTTGAGCGCTGGAACCGGATTTTGAAGGCCTTTGCAAACAGTTTGGATCCAGATGAGACGCCACAGAACGTGGCGTCTCATCAGGATCCAAACTGTTTGCTATTCTGATAGTATTCTTTGAAAAAAAAATCAAAGAAAATGCTAATTTAAGAAATTCAGCAGACGACATTTTAGCAGACAACAAATTTCCCAGCATGCAAAGGATTAAGGCTCATTTTGTTCAACTTAATATTAAAGTTTGAACACAGGGACAACAAACATTCCAAAAATGCATCAGAATTTGAACACTTACATAACTTGAAATTTAACACAATGCAGGTACATGTAGTCAAACAGGTAATAGTCTGACTGTGCCCAAATTTTCAGTGAATATATAGTCTGCATCAATCTGAGTTGCAGCAACAGTGTTAAGTAAAATAATGATTATTATTGTAAATAGCATATATGATAGGATTGTTTCTTCAAAATGAAAGAACTACTACAAAAATTTTACAACAGATTTTTTTTAATCATATAGCAAATTAAATAAATTAGGGCAAGTAAACAAGAAAATGTAAAGAATATTGCTAAAATTAGTGGAGTGGAGTGTAAAGCTTGGAGTAATAATGGATAATGACATAAGTTCACAAAACAACCTTGCCTTTCAAATCCGTGTATCAGTAACTCACTGTGTTTTAATTGGCATATTGCAATTTCATGATAAGTAAAGGATGATATAGCAAAGTACTGATAAATATAATTATACAGGAGTTCAATCATTTTTGCGGTCAGACTTACGCCTTGATAAATATTTTATTTTAAGTTTTACATACATCTGTAGAAAACTGGATGTACTTTTCCAGCCCAAACTCGTTAGCGTACATACCTATGTAGAAAACTGGATGTTCTTTTCAAACCCATACTCACTGGCATACATACCTCTGTAGAAAACTGGATGTACTTTTTCAGCCCGAACTCACTGGCATACATACCTCTGTAGAAAACTGGATGTACTTTTCAAGCCTGAACTCACTGGCATACATACCTCTGTAGACAACTGGATGTACTCTTCAAGCCTGAACTCACTGGCATACATACATCTGAAGAAAACTGGATGTACTTTTCCAGCCCAAACTCTTTAGCGTACATACCTCTGTAGAAAACTGGATGTACTTTTCAAGCCCAAACTTACTGGCATACATACCTCTGTAAAAAACTGGATGTACTTTTCAAGCCCGAACTCACTGGCATACATACCTCTGTAGAAAACTGGATGTACTTTTGAAGCCCGAACTCTTTGGCATACATACCTCTGTTGAAAACTCGATGTACTTTTCAAGCCCCAACTCACTGGCATACATACCTCTGTAGAAAACTGGATGTACTTTTCAAGCCCGAACTCACTGGCATAAATACCTCTGTAGAAAACTGGATGTACTCTTCAAGCCTGAACTCACTGGCATACATACCTCTGTAGAAAACTGGATGTACTTTTCAAGCCTGAACTCACTGGCATACATACCTCTGTAGAAAACTGGATGTACTTTTCAAGCCC
>VMBQ01005809.1:0-14975 GCA_007657795.1 Dreissena rostriformis
ATATGTTTACTGGTTTAAATTTAATCTCTAGTCTGTTGGCAAGAAACACTGTCGACAAGACATATGTAATTATGGTGGCTACTCAAAAGGAAAGAAAGAAATGAATTAGTCAGAGGTTGAAGTCGAAGGGGCTTGTAACATGAAAACAGCAGATACTATCCATAGAATGTTTCAATCTATTTTGAGGTCAGTACATAAGGAAGTCGTGAAGACTCAGCGATGACCTGAAAATACACTCTGACATTCACACACACACTCACTCAATCTATTATATTATACATGCAACTGGGCTGCACGTCTGGGCTTACATGACTGACACACTCCGTCTGCTTTTGCTTTCACACTCATTAGTTTTTTTAAGTCTCAATGTTATATTGTTTATCAATTTAATCCCCTGAAATCTCCTGTATATGGCTCTTCAGTGTTCTCTACATAAATTCAAACTTAATACAGTACCATTTCCATTTCGATTTACTGACAATTTTTCATAACTTGAAGGTTAAACAAATCAAAAATCATTGAAACAATAATTTCAAAAACAAATGTAAAAAGATTGATAAAATTCTTTTATATTTTTATATTTACTTTGGTTTCATTCAAGCATCTACTCATAATTTGAACAACAGTTGTTGTTTACCGCTACGGGAAGTAACTGTGTTTGGTGGCCACTGGATTACAAAACAATTCATTACATGCTATACATATTGTGTGAATGTATGGGTATCAGCTGTCATTCACGAAAGAAAATACAAATGATGGTATAAACTGACAAGGAGAATGTCGGGATACATGTCGAGTCTGAAAAAATTACTATGCAAAGTTGCAAACCAGTGTCTCTAATGTGAGGAACACAAATGAGGAAATAAAAGGGAATTATATATAGTGACCGTTTAAAACATGATTGTCTGACCTTAATGCAAGTAGAATAGTAATATAATAAATGGATCAATATGTTCTAGAGTTTAATAAAGAACATATTTTGTATGTCATCCTTGTCAGGCTATTGGCGGCCTTTAAAGAGGTGACAGCAATTCCTAATTCGGCTAATAACGATGATTATCTTTTTCTAATTTGACCAATTTGACCGGCGCTTTGACCAAAGTGGTGAAATAAAAAACAAAAAAAAACGCTGGCACTTGAATGCCCAACATGTGTCATAAATTAAGGTCATTGGCAATAAAGTTAATAATTATTGAAGATTATAATGCTTACAAGTTTGTCAGTTTCGATAATATATAGATGCTGTGGTTTTAGAAAGATATTGACACATTATTTTTTATCTGATTTTGAAATTGTATATATTATTTGTATAATTATTAGATGGAATTTAGCATTTTGATGTTGTAGCAGATGTTGGCGTTAGAACATGGGCATTCTCATTAATTTCTTTATTTTTCATTGGCCTGAACCTTGATGCAACTTTGACAATAACAGTCTTGACATTTGACCTCGATTGTATTTGCATTTCGGGCCAGTCAAGCAAATGTCAATGTTTGTTCTACAACAAGTAGAACAATTGTCTATATATAGGTATTGCACTATCATTTTGTTCGTATGAAGCTTACATGCAAGCATTGCATTGGATTGCACTTAATGTTTCTAATAATTAAGGGCCAGTCATGTCAAGGTTTATGTTATTAAGACAAGTTTCCGCTAAGTAGTTTGAGTTAGAAGTTCAACTTATAATGGATGTATTGTGATGAAATTTCATGTGTTGGTAGCAAATTCATCATGTTGTATTATACTGAAGGTTTGCAATAAAAAGTTAAGTACAGAAAATGGCCTTATAAATATAGTGGCGAAATAATACAGGTTCTATTTGAAGGGTGCTCAAGTATTTTGCTTTCAATACTTCTAAACTTTGTTATGTTTTTTAAAGCTTCTTTTGTCAGTTGTATAGTAGTATCTGGTGACAATAATGTTAACTATAGGCATTTTTATTAAGTTCCTGCTGCTTCGAAAACCATTGCATTTAAGCTGTTTTTGTACTTAAATGTCCGTAGTTACAACTAATCAAGTAGCTAGGTAATATGTAATATATTGAAGCACAATTTCTCACTTAACATCCTTTACATTGTTGCATACATTTTATACTTTGAAGCTATACAATATTACATTTGGCTTCACAATTTGCAAAATGTGTGAGCAGTCTTTTCAGTCTGACATATAAACTTACACTCAAGTCTATATGATTTGCATTTTTATGACAGGTTTATGTCAGCTTGTTGTTACATCATTCAGTTTTATAGTATTATGTTCAAGTTTTGAAAGTGGATAAACATGTTTTATACATGTTTAGATGGATATTTAACAAGAAGATGCAACTTATATTTGCAATGTTTGAGCATTTGTTTGTATTTGTTTATTTACTGTTGTTTCACCATTTGTTGTTAAAAAATGAATATTGAGTTGGTTTGTTTTTATTTAGTTATATGTGAATAACGGTGTTGCTTGATGTGTATTTCGAATTATTTCATTACTTGCACATAACATATTGGTTTACACAGTGTAAATGTCAATATGAACAACAAACAGTTTTGAGTATTTATATAAAAACAAATCTGATAATACAGACTCATTAATCCAACAACAACTGCGAGTTTTTTTTAAATATATGACCATTAAGAACTGCCCAGGTGACCATATACCTCTAGGTGTTCATGTGTTCACTAAATGAACAAAAATTATCTTTAATTTTTACTATAATGTTACTTTCGAAAGCATTTGAAGTAAGCACAATATAATTTCAGTTCAGTTTTATGCGTTCGTGTGTCCATCCAATCTTTCCAGACTGTAAATTCAACGTTTTTGATCTGTGTCCCTAGCTCACATATCAAGATCAAACTTTGTTGTTACACTGATGCTTTACTAAAGAAATATAAGGTGCTCGAAAAGTGTGACATGGTCACCTCACCCTTGGTAAATCAAGAGAGTTAGAGAATTATTGACAACAAAACACATTCACATGACAGTTTGATGGCTGACATTCAAAACCTTGATGCTGCGGGATTTTCTCCGGTTATCAAATTAGCAGGCCTTTTGACAGCCTGCATGTCTGATTGTCTAACTACTATAGGTCCAATACCTCATATCAGTACCGGTACATGTTTTTTCATTTAAAACATTGCATTAATAATTAATAAAATAAGTTTCACTTTACACATTTAATTAATTTATTGAAACCAAAAATACATTTGCTGTTTAATGATGTGATCAGATAAAAAAAGGCATGGTAGAGGTTCAATGAGGCAGGGTGGGACCTTGGATCTGCACCGCTCCGTTAAAGCTTAGCTTAAATATTTATATCAAATATAAAGGTATTACTCGTAACTGACGGCGTTGGTGAAATTTTTACACCGAACATTTAGATTTGACCACTTGTGATATTGTAAAGAGGCGAATTATAGATATGTATCATCCAACCTGGCATTTCGATGTTAATTCATCATCTAAATTAAAAATGTAATCTTTTATTAAACAAGAACTCAATTAGAGTCATATGTGCAAAACATTCATGAAAAGAAAGACCGATTTGCTCTGGCAAGATTCAGAATGTCATCACATAAACGTGCCAACTGGTAGATACACAAACATGCCCGTTAATGAACGAAGCTGCCGATCCTGTCACATGAGCAAGATCGAAACATATTTTTGTTACTTGTTTGCCAATGTATGAGGAGCTCAGAATGAAATATTTTAAATTATAATTGCTTCTAAAAACCACATGCAGTTCCAGGTCGTAAAATATCGCAAAATGTATATACATGTATACTCTGATTTTTTGTGTCTGATTTTGAAAATGAATATGTGTATGTAAGCCATTGCTAAGTATATAAATACAATTCTTCAATCAAATTTAAAAGCAATAGGTAATAAAATATGTATTACGTGTCTATTTCTCTCTTTTCAGACTAGGACTTCTATAACAAAACACCTAGCAAAGCAACAATAAGCCACATGGCCGTTTCGAGCCGAGTTAACGAACCGTTATGTCATTTCGAGACCCATTTTTCCGAGTGTTTCGATTGGTTCTACATAAATACGAAGTATTATGTTGGGAGTGGAGAAAATGGTGGTGGAGATGGTGGAGGGGGTTTGTCCGGTGAAGAGAGAGAAGCGATTTACAGCGATATGACAATGTGTGAGGTATAAGACCCAACCGATCACTTTTAATAAGATGAAAAAGTTAGATGTGGAGAACACTGAGGAGGGAAAAAAGGCAAATCAGAAAGCCCCAACACGAATTTGTTGCCATTTTTCGAAATCGTTGGATGGTTTTGTGCCAAAGAGTTAAATAGAGAGGGTTGATACCATCCAGGCCAAGCCAACACATGATGACAGTAAACAGGCCAATCAAAATCTATGCGTGATTGTTCGTGTGCATTTATATGAGATGCGACTACAACGAAATAACAGCGTCTAAAGAGAACAAAGAAAATGAGCTTTAAAATGGACTACGATCTCAATCCTGAACTAAAATATTTCCTTTTCGGAGTGCCACCGTCGACTCCGAACCGCCATCGGCTGTAGACTACTACTAAAGCAAAGAAACGCGAAATGCTTGCAGATGATCAAGAAAAGGTTAACAATGGCACATAAATCAGAGTGAAGGTATGCCTGAAAGATTGATGACAAGAAGAGAAACGTTCATTCTTTAAACATAGTTAAACGTGGTTATTTTAGAATTTATCTAATATTTAAATGTTATTGTTTTCAAACATTTATTTTGTGAATGTATTGTGTTTAAATATCGAACGGGTCATTTGTATTCATTACGCTGTAATACGCCCTGCATTTAAACAGTAAAATGCCATATGCGACATATTGCTGAAACACAAAAACAACAATACCTTATATGCAAAACAGCGATGTGTTGAATATTCAAGTTCTTTGGGGATACTAAATATATAATGTTACATTGGTTACGATATTTCGTTTGGTTGAGAACGCTCATAATTGTATATCAAATTAGATTAAGAAACTTGGCGCGTATTTACAACAAAACACATTGTAGTTATATGACATGCAGTTTAATATGTAAACACACGTTTTTGCTTTTTTATGTTTTACTAAAGTAAGCGAGCATGGAATTCAATTAAGAAAGAGCAGGAAAATTTTGTTCAGACGAAGAATGCACCCACATACTAATCAGGCCCACATATTGGATTATATTTGTGCCCATGACTTTTTACTGAACAACATGTGGATGTTTATTCTTGAATTGCACTTTGTTTGTATTATACCTGGCGAATAAAGGTATGGACTTTCATAAGTCCTATAGCTCTCCCATAGAGCAGCTGCACAATTTAGGTTACGATAAATTATGTTCTTAAACCTGCATGATTTAAGCGTGTCTGGTATATTGCTTGGGTTAGGTTAGACTTTGAACTTAAAACAATTTAAAAGCTGATTTAACTTTTTTTTGCAACAATTGACGTGTGTTTAATCGATACACAGACTAGCACTTTTTGTTAAACACAAGAAGGCATACACGATTACTATGTTTTAAACTAAACACTCACCGTACAGACGGTTGAAAATATGCTTTGAGTATGCTTTAAAATTAATGTTAAAACATTTGTGTAGCAACAATCTATCATTTTAATACAGCATATCGTAAAATTAACCGACATTATTCTCTTCGAAAACACCAATGTTCTGTTTCCGTTATCAATGCGGTTGGGTATTAAATAACATGAGTAAAGTCAAAACAACATTAATAGAAACATTGCATGTATTCAGATATTGATATTGCGATATGATTACAGACATATATGTATAGTACTCGTTCGGGGCTCGTGTCCAACATAATTATTGTATACTTTACTAATAACTATTAAACACCAATCATGTGATCAGTTAACATGCACAATTGCAAACCAAGTCAAAAGATGACTGTACAGTCTTATCCGACCGAAGTGAAACAGGCGAACCGTGTATTGTTTTTGACGTTTATGAGGTTCGTCTGCGCCTGAGGCTACATTATGTAAGGACCCAGAGTGTGTCCCAGCATTCCTAACTTATTCACTTATAAGTCTCATGAAAGTTGGGACGAGTTTTGAATGCTTCCCGCAATTTCCAGTTATATAGTAAAAAATGTTAGTTTAATCTAAACCTATTTATTTTAGCTCGATTGCATCAAAAGCCTAAGGCTAATTTGAAACGCTCTCAAGTCCGTTTCCTGGGACTAGAACCAGTACTTCAGTAGTAGATTCAGCTTATGGTTGTCTAACAAGTCCCAGATGTCTCTAATAGCCTTGTTCATCTCATTCAAGGGAGGTCTCTCCAACTTGATAAGAACATTTTTGAGGTCGGTTATGTCCTCGTATTCAACGTAGGGGCTTTTGTTACTACACCATTTCTGTGATAATTAAGCCGTGATGGTCAACAATGCATAGAAATGCACAATTAATACATAATTAATGTATAAATATAGACTTGTTGTTACTTTTGTTGGAGATAAATTAACGAGTTTACAGTCAATATCATTTATGGGCTAAGCATACTATTTTCTTTTATATATAAACTAGTTTATAATTGCTTTGGAATACATTAAAGTATGTCTTACAATTCTATGGAAAACGTCACTCAGTTCTAACCGAGCCGCGATCCAAGCTCGGTTGACTTCGAGTCCTCGCTGCGCATCCTGTTGCACCTTCTGGAAGGTGTCTGTCATCTGGGCGATGAGGATGTTCATCATGATGACGATACACGTGAACAGGAATAACAGCATCAGTATGACACTGACAGTGCTGCAATCAGTGATTCATGTAATTCATGTAAGCGGAAGCCACATTCCTTGTATATAGTTCTTGAATATGTCAATAATATAAACAGTCGTCATATCAAAGTCATACACAGAACATGGTTTAAAATTAACATCGAAAGTATAGAAGGTATTGAGCAGTGAAAAAAAATTAGTCGCTACATAGCTGATTGGTCCAAAAGTGGCTGAGAAGCTTTAATATATAAAAATAAGAGAGTCTATCATTGATATATTCATATTGCATAGCTTGTTTAATCTGGAAGCATTCATAATCGTATTAACGCCATCCTTCACGTACTGCGTATTATTATTGGTTGACGTGTTTGATGTCTCACATTGTTTTTTCTACGCATACTTTCGTTATAGTTATAAAATATTGAATTCAGTGTTGTCACTTGTATGATATCATTTGAATATGATTTTAAGTGTTCTCCTTTACCCATAGCCGCCTTCGCCAGTATAGTCTACAACCGGCTGTGCCTCCGTTAAGGAACGAACACTCACAAATAAAATGCCCAAAAACGTGCTGGAAATTAGTACACGAGATAATATTATATATATTGTGAAAAGTAGCATATTTTACATTTATCGGATATTGTAATAGACACTAAATATATCTAGATGATTTTAATATTTACAGATGTAAGTCGCATTATTGTTGTATAATATATCACTTAATTGTGTGATAATCACACAATATACCTTGTTTCATTGTGCACGTTGAGGCCCATATCACCTCGCAGCGACATATAGAAGGAGACACTAAACGCTAGCAGTATAACAAGGAAGACAAGGCAAAACGAAACAAAGTCGTACGCAAGAATTCTAGACAGGATTTGCGCATACGCACCGGTTTGTCTGTAAATAAACAGTAAAATTACATGGCTGATATGGTATGATGTTTGAACCTAATGAAGCAATCATGCATGACAAAATACATTTAAGGTCTACTTATGTGTATTACTTTAAAAATGCATTTTAAAATATACGAAAATCAGAAAATTTGAAAGAAACAAATCTACCTGAAAACGGCGGCGTATTTGAAGATTCGTAGTGTCCATAAGATAAATCCGAAGGCGAATACGTGCCATTGCGCATTGGTGTCGGTAAATCTCAAGGAAATAACGCACAGCAGCAATATGGAGGATAAGGTCTCAAACCAGTTAAAGGTGTCTGTGAAATATTCCACTGGGTGTCTAAAAAAACAAGGAAAACACTGACGGACGGTGAAACACCTAAAGACAACAACCGGAATTGCAATAAGGATGTTTTCAAATCAACCGCTTCTATAAAAAGTGTGTTCGTATAATAACTAAAAATGAATCGCGTCCGCCGACTTTGTAATAAATCAGACACTAAAAATCATTTTTATTTTACAAAATAATTTCTTAAATAAATTTTTTTATTAATGCGCGACACATCAACATATAACATTTTTACAGTTAGATTATTTGAATGATAATTACTTGGTGACTTACTGTTTAAATTGGTGTAGCTCTAGCAGCATTGTCATGCCAACCATTATGAAAGAGATGACATCTACCACTGCACGCGCTATTTAAAGGTTGCTCTGGTATGAAGTTTGATTCGGGCTCATTACTCCGACCACGGCGGAGAACGTCAGACAAAACAAGGAGATCAGATAGAGAATCGAGTTGGACCTGAAATAATCTTACAATATAACCTGTCAAACCTGTCAAAGTCAATCAAAAATATTATTAAAGACACTTTCATAATCAAATACAGGCCAGTGATGGACTGGATGAAAAAAGAAACCTTCATCATATATTAAATGACAAACGAAAACTTGAATTTAAAAAAACTAACATAATAAAATGAAGGAAAATATCAAAAGTAGATTTTATAAGTAAATGAAGCTTTACAAGATTTAAAAAGTCACCCTAATTATCAAATAAAAAATAATTATAAACCAGATTTTAAAACAGTCACCTTCATAATCAAATGAGTGACAATGATGACTGTATAAAATGTCAATACTAACCGTCCTTTTCAAAAGAAGAATGAAATAAACTGTTTAAAAAAAATCGTCGACTTTTTTCTTTGAAGATAAATACAAAACGTCTGATGGAAAAAGTAAGGAACTACACTGATAAATAATGTTTCTTATGAGATGTTATAGCATGGCTTGTAATTAAGACCATACTTACTGAAAACGACGCTTTGCAAATTCCCTCCATTTTTTTAAGGTCAGTAAACGAACGGCATCGTGGTAAACAAAACTCTGTAAAACATTCTTATAATAGTTTGTTTTCATGGAAAAATAAAACACAGTTGCTTATGGAAAATATTATACTGAACTATATTACTGAAATTCCTCTTTTTGGAAAACACTGGCTAATTAATGAAGATTTTATATTAATCAATGTTGATTAGATGGAGGACGCATTTAGGGGTACCATTATTAAGAAACTTTACACAACAAGCAAGTACATGTATTGCCTTTAAAAAGTCGATAGGCGTTGAACTTTATAAAGATGGTTTGTCCTAAATATAGGACTCATAAATACACACAACGATATGAACGAAAATGCAAAAATTTAAGATTATTTTAATTTGTTAATATCAATTAACTTATTCTTGAATTTGAAGAATTGTCATGCGATTTTTTGATTTTCTGTTATTTTTTCCCATATGTTTTATTTCCGTGGTATTCTGCATCCAAAATCAAAGTTTAAGAAAAGTTAACCGAATAATTAAGGATTATCAGACATAGCAAGTGTCATACGCTCAATCTGTTTTCCTCTTTTTGTTCATTACCATTTGCATGATAGTAAATGAGATAAAACAAGTGGAATAAAAGACACAAGTGTTGTTATCTCCTCTTAGAAAATCAGAATAATACCCATCCATACAGATACATTATTTTACAAATAATAATAATACAATAACTGCAGAAGGTAAATACGAAGTTTTAGAATAGAAATTGTTTATGATGTTCGCTTGATAAAAAAAAGAAAACTATTTTAGTTTAACCTCACAATGTTAGGTTCCAGGTTCACTTGCAACGGAACCCACGTTTTCACAAATAAATATGTCATAGTCATGATGCAATTAAGGAAACATATAAGATAACATTGTGTGCGCTTCATTTTTTACCCCAAACGTGCAATGCTCATATTTGATAAATCTTCAAACATCACTGTATCATCTACTTTGATTCCCTGTTTAGCAATGATTCGATACCCGGACTTGGAGTCTGGGTTGAACTGATCATGGTTGGGGGCTCTACCCTCATCATCAGATTCGAGGATGTTGTAGTACACCCGGATATCGTCGCAATCAGGTTCAGATTCAATCATGCAGTCAAGAACAGATAGGATGGTGCTCTAAAACAAATCAAAATCAGTACAGCTATTTTGTTGTATGACACCAACACACATGTTATTAAATAACTCGTTATGGCAGCTTAAACAATTCACTCAAAACGCATGCACACATAGCCTGCGACTTACAAATGACCCTCTGATGACGTTTGACAATCGGCTGATAATCGCAAAGCGGTTGTTTGGGTATCTAACTAATTGTGAATGGTCGGCGATTGGTTTAAAGGCCAATTTTGGTCACATATGGTTTTGAATTTTCCAGCTTTTCGTTTTGCCATAACGAAGTTTATCAATATATGAAACATCTTGTAGAACAATGACACACTAATAGAGATAGATGACTTCAGTTGTTCGTTTCGAATAACCCGAAAACCGTTCACCAAGCATCGACGATAAGTTGAAAACCAATCGTCAACTAGTTGCGAACCTGTAACCAGAAAGTCGATTATGCTTTTTGATGGTCTAAAATCGGTGACAAACTGTTGACCACAAGATCGCCGACCTGTCTCCTATCCATTATCAGTCGGTCTCAAATCAATCACGAAAATGTAGTTTTTCACTTAATGTCTGTCATACAACACTAATTGCTGTACCAAAACACATTAAGAGGGAACATCCTGGTTTTAATAACTACCCATGTACTTTGCATTTGGTCTGAAAGAGTGTCCTTGATATATGTACAACGGTTTTGCTTGCGACCAACCGGCTTAACACATTGATCATTTGTCGCATTTTTAAAAGTGCCTGATAAATAGTTATAAAACCCTGACACATCTTTGGACCAACGGACAAAGAAGTTCATAACACTGTTTTAGGGCATTCAGATGTCCATTAATAATATAAACCGAAATTTTAAGGAAAAAGAACTTATTAAGGAGCACGTTTCCCTTTCATATTTAAACAAGGCACATTAGCGATGTGTCCAATGTATCAACGTATAAACTAACAACGTGTTCAATGTATCATTGTTTAAACTTACATAGTGTTCGGCATATATGCCAACAGAAGTGCGCACATATCATCATTTTCATTATCAATTGCTGTGTGAAGTGGTAGTTTTCCTTCTTTATTGATAGCGAGGGGTTGTGCGTCGTTTTCAAGCAATTTAGCAGTGATTCCTACAAAAAAGTGAAAGGGTATATTTTGCATTCGGACCCAAATAGTCTTATCTTATGGGTGTATTGCAATATTACCTATTGCAAATAAACGCTAACATAGTTGTGCTTCCTTTGAATTAATGTTATAGTCAGTGTTTTGTGCAAACAGTAGTACATTTGTAAGCGCCTTAAAGAGCATAATATTTAACATTATTATTTCACGAATATCAACAATACAACCTTTCATGTTCTTCGCCACAGCCAGGTGAAGTGGAGATCCGAGTTCAGGATAATCGAATGAAGTATTAGCCCCACGACGAATAAGATCGTTCATTTTTTTTTTTGCTAAAAGGGAAATATATTCAAAACAAAAGTTTGATATTAATACATTTTTTTATTTAAAGTAAACAATAAGTTTGCTTTCACAATTATTTTTTCTCAGAACACCGTCATATAAATGAGGGTAAACATTACTGGTCGTGTTCATAGATAAAATTGGACATTTGACGATATAGACTAATAACAATTTCACACATAAGAAATGCATTCCATGATTATACATGATATGCAAAGTATGCATTATGTGAGGACTACTTTCCAACACGAACATTTTAAATCATTTTAGGCGTCCGAAAACTTAACGATACGGGTTTACATTCTATGAGAATGTGTTTGTTAAACTATCAATATTGAAATGGACGCTGTTGTAAAATTGATGCGGTCTGTGTTATTTAATTCATCATATATACCTTGGACTCAGAGTCAATATCCGTAATGGCATGCAACAGAGCTTTATCGACGCTTCCGGTTGTTTGCACAATTAAATCTATTTCCACTTCCGTTTCAGCCGCCTGTCGACCAATCCACATATTTTTTATTTTTTCGGCCACCTGAAAATAATGTCAGATGGAAAACAGTGGAATTATGCAGTTGAAATTTTTTATCATTTAATTCAGCACTTCAGCAGTGAATTATGTACAATAGTCATGTACCGATTTGTTTTTACTATAAAAGCATTTCATGGATTTTAATATAATCAACATGGTTTTTGCAACATTTTGCATTTGTCAAGGTTTACATGGAGCGAAATAGTTAAGTTGTGTATAGCTAGTTCGCTAGCCATGAACTTGAATTATAATTACATGTAAAGTAAATTAACCACTTTACGATTCCTTATGCTTGTTAATTATTCAATGACTAATGCAATACCTACCCAGAGACAGTGCCAAATGACCAAACGACAATGCAAGAGACAATGAACAATTTTATTAAAGTATGGAAATTCAAATGGCATAATGTTTTAGGAATAACCATTCTGACGAGGATAGTGCCGTTTAAAGCAATTTAAGATTAAACCAGACGGAGACAAGCAATAAAATGTATGAAAGAAAGAACCCGCACGAAAAAAAAACACATGGATTTTTTTTTTAAATATCAATTTAATGGACATAAAAGAAATTCGAGGATAAAAACAACAAACCACTAGAAATTGATGTAATATAATTTTAACACTACTTGGCGTAAAACACAACGATGTAAGCGTTAATTTTTATTTTCCATTACATTTTCGTTTCCAGTGTATTACTACATGAACTCTTATGTTCGTTTTTTCAATACGCATGTTGGTTCGAAATTGAATATGTATAGCTGCAATTTCGGGATAATTAGTGTTTAACTGTCATAATTTGATTCGTAGCTGTCTTTTGATGTTGGGAGTTCGCGGAGGTGCCGAATTTTTTAAATTGCGCGATCACTTTTTTCGATACTCAATGCCGCCGATGCGTTTTTCTCCAATTCACAGAACAAAATCAAAAATACCAAAGAATTGCCGAATCGATTATTTTTTTGCCGATACCGATATTCGAGTAGTCAATTAAATTACAAAATTTAATTATCATTTAATGTATTTTGATCCTTTAGGCGATTGTTCGTATATTGCAAGCGTATGCCTTTTATTTTCCTACATGGCGGCCTGCGTTGATAGTTTTTGTTTTGGACTTACATTTCAGGCTAGTTAAATTTTAAGTTTTCGTCATTCAGACACTATTTTTTTCCGAACATCTCTTGGGCGAATAACATATAAATATCAAAAAAGGTATTTGCCCTTCAAAGTCGTGTGTAAAATTGAGAAATCAAAATCATTAACAGTTCCAAATTCAAATGCGAGTTTGGTATGCCGGGGGAGGTCGATTGCAGCCGACCTTTGTACTAAATTTGATTTGAAATGGAATTGAAAATAGATTTGTGTAAATTCCAATATTTACATTAATTACAACTTAATCAGGTTATGCGTTTCAACAATCACAGAATATGTATGATTCAAAAGTGATTGTTGTCAGCCAAACTTTAGATATGTATTTAATGTTCCTGAATTAAACTTTTCCTCTGGTACACAAATTTCCTGTTTGGTTGTGGAGACAGAACCATTTTGTATGTGCAATTTTGATCTCAGACACTTAAAAATTTAAATTGTCATGTATTATTAGACATGACAGGTATAAACAAAGCATCTCAATCAAGTATTAAGTATTTTACTTTGTCAATGTTAATTCATTGTGTATGAGATTCACCTGTGTTTGCCTTGCTTTTTATAAGAATGACAAAAACAGGAAAGCAAATTAAAGTATTAGTTATATTTTTTATATAATTTTAGACAAGATGTTTTATGAATAAAAGTGCACTCGGGGCATAATAAATCTTAATCTATGTATCGTTTATTTATTTTATTTTATTAATAAATACATAACATTATACCTTTTTCTGAAAATCTTCAGTTTCTTTTACTACGTCTTAATCGAAGGGAAGCGAACGACATCGCTCGAACGACGGAGCCCGAGAAGTATCTTTATAACAAAAACAAAGTCCACATTTGTGTACAGATATCAATGACAATATAACCGGACAACGGTTTTTCAAACAACAATGAGATACGGTTTTAATAATACAGAGGGGGTAATCACGTGACAAACAAAATGGCGGCGTCCATTCCGAGATAGGAACTTTTCGCCGTTACATAGTCTTCATTACTTTATTGTATTTATTGTTAAAACGGAAGTTCCAGCCATATTAGCAAGAAAGTAATTAGCGTTTATTTCGTATTAAAATTCGCTTTAAGGGGTGTTGCGGCAGTTTATTTAACCGAGGATAAATTTATAGCAACACCGATGCTATTATCACAACCGAATAGTTTTGTTATCAGAATCATCACAAATTAATGACCGAGTAGGTTCATAATAGGTGCTCAGTGGTTCGATCCCAGGTGCGGTTAACTTTTTTTAAATTCTTATTTTCTTTCTTTTATTTCATTCTTGTTTTTTTCCTGGAGCTCTTTAGTTCTGTTGTTTACATTATTCAATTTAAAGCATTTAATCACAAACTTCAAAACATGTCGAAATCTGTCAACAAGTCGCTGTTATTGATGATTAAGGTCGAGTTTGATTCTGTATGGTCTTATGTTTGTGATTAAATATTGTATTAGTGTTGTGTTTTTTAGTAAGCCGTTGTGATCCCAATTAAGATTGTAAACAATATATAATGTTTATGCCTATCTCTAACAGTCTATGTACCGGTACTTGGGTTTCGCCTAATTGCTGTATTGTAGGAAATTCAACATAGACGGTAGGGATAGTTAAACAAATAAATCTCTGTTAAAAGTGCGGTGACCCCCATTTTTTATTTTTGTTTTATGATCACAATACGTAGATGAACATATTTGAGCAGTTTCGCAAAAAGTTATTAGATAGAACTTTTTTAACTTCCATTTTTGTG